>JARJDS010026956.1:0-231749 GCA_030264155.1 Atheta pasadenae | reverse complement strand
TGTTAAGGGAAGTTTTCTGCAGTTTGCCTGCTCGATTATAGCAAATAATCCAGCGCAAACAAAACTTGTTATCTTTGGCGCATGCACACGCCAAGCGTTAAAACTTTCAAGCAAGTCACTTTGCGTTTACATTAACAATCTTCTGAGAACTTGTTCGAGTTAGAGTTCTCAGTGACCGACACTTTGCATTTAAAAAAATAGAATCAAAAGAAAATAAAAAAAGTTATTTCCTAGTTTTTAATTTATAGGTTTAGTTCTGAATGTTTGAAGTGCTTAAGTCAAAGTCAAAAGTTTAAAATTGAATCAAGAAGATAAAAAAATTTCGATAACTAACATTCAATTGCGTCACATTAAAGTGTAATTTATTTCGTGGTAAATGCCAAACGCAAAAATATTTATATTTAAATATTTTATCATTTATGAAGTATTGTTTGCTAAAATTAAATTATGCATATGAATTATTTACAAAACAATGCGCATTCTACTGTTTGATGTTCCTCCAACTCCTTTTCTACATAATCCACGTTGTTATTACTTGGAATTATACATTTCAAGTGAAATACGTTCCAAATTAAGACAAAAGCAACCACAACCCACGCTTTGTATTTACTTTTGTCAAGCACGTTTTGTAATTCGATTTCTAATTTTGTTTTATTGTCGTCCGGAAAAACAATTAAGTTAAACTCACAACCTAACTCATAAACATGAAATTTTTTTTGCCGGGGGGGGGAAACAAGATTAAAACCCTACGACATACAAAATGTCAACCCTAAAATGTTAAAGGTTAAAATTTAAGTTTTTGTGTTTTTGCTAAAAATTAAACAGAGTTTTTTGAAGGTTAGGTTTGACTATAAACACTGTAGTTTAGTATTGAGGTTATGTGCATACTAAAAGTTTAAATTTTCAATTTTAAAAACCACTAACCAGAATAAATATGTTCATGACTTTGTTAGGTCCTAACAAAGGTATTCTACTTCATCTTGTTTATATGGGGAAAAAGTCATTAAAAGTTTTTATTAGATGAACTCCAGGGGTGTGAGGGCGCCACGCACGTTGGAATGTTTTAATTTAAAATAATGCCGTTTAGCATTGTGGAAATTTAAAAAAATTGGTTTAGTTATTTTTAATTTATGTCAATTTAAGAGTAAATTTTAATTATTTGTCGTCCGATGCAGTAGAGAATAATTTAATGATTTAAATTTTAGAATAAAATCTCAAATATTTTGATAAATAAGTTTTAGTTTTCATTGTGTAGATAAATAAATTCCATAAAAGTTATATCAAAATTAACATGATATTAGTTTCTGTGCCATTATTCTTGTGCATGCTTAGGGTAGAATAACAAGCTCGAATTTCCATGAACATCCAAGGAAAATAGCTTATCAAGTTTCTGCCATTTCTGTGCACGTTGCATCATAATTGATATTGTTTGGGATGTAATGTTGAAGCACGTAGTCATAAGATTATTAAAATAACCTAAAATATGGTAATAAACTATATAGATTTTTTTAGGGTAAGTTATAAGGGTGAAAAATTAATTTTAATTTAAGGGTTTGATTTTTAATGTCACTTGTGTGTGATTGTTCTATAAAAGTTAAATTGCATTCAATTTAAAACTTTGACAATAAAAGATTAAAAATCAATTTGTTTTTTTTTGGTGAAATTCCAAAATTTCGTTCTCTTTAGTTTGGTGGGCGAAAACCCGGAGGAGTCGTCCACCGAAAATGACTTCAAGTGCGATTGTGCAAACTTTTGTGGCTGCGCCGGAGCTGCATTTATCTCTGACAAACTTGAAAACCGGAAAACGGGTGGGTGCAATGAGTACCGGCGCCTCCACCCGCATCCAAACGTGTTACGCGAGCGGCGTGCGAAATTGTGAACAGAATTATCGGAATGGGACCACAGTTGAAGCACGCGACCAATTTTCTCTTTCGAGCCAATTTATATTTTTACCAAAAAAAAAATGTGTTGACAAACAAAAGTTAACAAATATAAACAAAACTTCACATTTAGTTAGATTTTTATTTTTTTAAATAATTCGGTTTAGTTTAAATTTATTTTAACTGAATAATTTATTGTACTATCGAAAAGTGCATTGAAAATAAATGCATTTGGTTTCATCTATCATTCAATTTAATGTTAAAGCTTCTCACATTTTGATGTCACATTTCTTGGCACATTGGTTCACTTTTCGGTTCATCTATCATTGATTTCTTTTATGCGTTTTCACATACTCATGCTGCATTTTTATTTTATGCCAAAGAAAAGAATTCAGTTTTGATTTTAGTTTATCAGCCATTGTGGTTGTTACTTTTTACGGTTATCTTTTTATTGTTTTATGAATAAAAGTTTTAAAAAAAGAAAAACTTACCCGGTTTTTTATTTTAAAGATAAAGTAAAATTTACTTACTTGAGTTAATGTAGAGCAGCAAACAGCAAACAGCAAACAGGAGTGGGTAACACATTGCGCATGCGCGTCATTGATTGGTGCGCGCCACTACGCAGTTAGTTCCAACACGCGTCTTCACGCCAAAGCGTAAGCGGAGTAGGCGGAGCAGAATCTAAACACGCCTCCCATCGCGCTAAACGCACTTACTTCTAAACGAAATAATAAAATATGATATATTTTAAAGAAAAAAACATTAATATTTATTTCCAACTTTCTTTAATTCAACAAATTGTAACAATTTAATACATTCTGAGCATTACGTATTGAAATAAATTAAATTATCGATTACCCAACTTTGCACCAACCAAACCATGCCTTAACAATGATAAGAATATTCACCCCAACTACCCTCCATCCTTGCAAACTCTTCAAAACATCCCAAAACCGTATTTAAAGTGCATTTAATGCAAAGTTATATATTCTTAGACAATGACTCGTATGTAGTGATAAAATCTTGTTTTGCCTTAACTCGTAATAGTTACATTTGTTTAGTTATCGTTTATTAGTTTTATACAGACATGGCGCAGTTGCATATCGAACCATTTACTGAACATCTGAATATCGGAGTATCTATTTTTTCATATAATATATTAAAATCACGATTTATCAAATGTTGTTTGCGCCGGCGCTTTACTTCAAGAAGAATCGTATATTTATTAGTAATAAATGCACAATGCTTATAGTTAGCAATTGTCACTAACTTCCTTAAAATTTTAAAGATAAGCTACAATTATTTACATATACACATTGATATCAACATTTTACGCACGACAAACGTACCGATATGTGTGGCCGATGTGTCAGTCTGCAAATCGTTCCATTTTCAAACAAAAATAACAAAAAAACAACAATAAACAAAACAAAAAGTAGTGATGAAAATTAATTGTGAGCAGATTGTAGGTTAGGAATATATATTTTTAGGTTATTTGTAAACAAATTAAAGCAATCAACGTGGGGCTCAATATAGTCGACTGCTTTAATTCGTTTTTTAATGTTCAGGAATAAGGATTAAGTTAAGGACTTAAACACAAAAAAATTAGACAGTGACTTCTTCTGTAAATCGGCTTTTATCGTCGAGATTAATAACGATAGCATGAGTCCGCGCATGGCCGGACTTTAAAACGCGTCCATTCCGACTGCTCGATGGACTTTCCCCATCAATACTCACCGCAACCGCAACTGCAGCGATATTTGAGTTTGGAGGTGTTGAAGATCTATCTTCCCGACTCCCTAACTCAATGCTACCTTCCGTCGCTGTGGTGGACTCTTCCTGTGAATCATCAGTTTTGGAAGTGCGGGCTTCGCCATTAATATCCGCTTGAGCAAATGACACGCTATGACGTTTTGTTTTGCCTGTAGGTGGCGTTGAGGCTACAAAATGTTTCGGGCTATCCCCGTTCTCTTCCTGAATACGCGTCGATGTGGACATTTTATCCAAAACCATGGTTTTGGATGCCGCACCACCACGTTTTGTTGTTTCTTGGTCGTGGTCATGCTTTGATGCTGCATTCTGCATTGCTGTGATCTTAGACGCTAAATGACGATTACCAACGCGCATGTTTTTTTCCTTCAGGAGTTCGAGTTGTGTATACAAACGCATGAATTCTTCTTGAACGTCTGCTTCAGATATTTTCGAATACTCCAAACCAGCAACTGACGAATTAGTGCTGGTGTATTGCGAATTACCGGAGCGTGCTTTAGTGATGAATTTGGAGGCTTGAGGCTTGGACATCATGCCGGAAGACTCTTCGCTTTTATCGTGGCCTTTAAATACCATATACGCCTAAACATTTTAAAGTTTTAAGGTTAAGATTTGAACAAAGTGGAAACAATAAACTTACTTTGCTTCCAAATATCAAGCATAAAAGGAGCGTAACTGTCAATTGCGTATGACAGAAAAATATTATGTAGAGAAGATCAGGATTTGCAGGTTTTTGAAGAAAAAACCTTTGGAGTACAAACAATGTTAGTTATTTAACGTAAAATTTTAAGTGTTTAGTGCAACTTACATCGAAATATTTAAAAAAACTGATAGAAGAAATTCGTTATAAATCGCCATCGATATGAAACGACTTTCGTTGAACTCAGATGGCGCTTTTCTCACAACAATGCAGAGTCGGATTCCCCACACCAAGAAACTGACTTCCACTGCAATCGACAACATTCAAATCAATAATTTATACTTAAAAGAATTAACGAAAAAACGCATTAAACGTTAAAACACTAAATGCTGAAACAAATTCTCGTCTGTTTCTCTTCACACTGAAATTCGTAATGTTGTTAGTAACCCAGCAGGTTGATTTGACTGCGAAATAAGTTTTCGGATTGTTTACGACATGGATCATTGCCGACTCCTAAGTGCATTCCACCATAAAAAGCCGAAAAAAGTGTAATATGTGAAGTGTCAGAACGCAAAGCGTAGAAGTTAAAAAAAAAGAGGGCGCTGCGCGTTACTCACGCATACTGAAGGAGTGATCCCACCAATCGGTGCGACACAGATACGCTTTCAGATCGTCGGCGGTGCGCCCCACGATGACAATCGGCGGGGCGACAAGCGTACGAATGATGAGGAACACGGTGAAAATTGCCAGGATAATACCAAGTCGCTTCAGCAGATTCATGTCGGTGATTTTGACAGCCTTCGCCGACCGCACCCGAAATATTACTGAGATTCTGAAGACAAAAAAAGGGGCACAAAAAAAAATTAAATTTTTTTGTCTTACTAGGATTAAACTACGGGTAAAACGTTTTGTTTGATTGTAGCCTATTTGGCGGATAGTCCTTTAGCTTATTGTTGTAGAGCTTTTAGCGTCCGAGCACTCAAGTACTTACGAATTACCCAGGACGACTTAAAACTATATTATGTGGGTGGTACTTACCTCCAGGTTTTCAACATCAGAGCGCCGTATGTTAAAGAAAAGCCAATTTCTCGCAACCAAACTCTTGCAGTGCATGTGTAAACACTAGGTCTGGGATACATTACTAAGGACTGAAACAATTAATAAGTTAATTATCATAGAAAAAACTAAAACTAAATTGTTAGGATTTGTTAGGTTATAACCAATTTCCGATAAGAATTGGAAATGAAAACATAAATATATTTTCCCGAACGACAAAGGAAGAAAAGCAAAAAACGTAATCCGTGAAAGTCGCTTGGTATCAATAAATTTATCTTGAAGTCTATGTAACCGTCCAGAGTCCTGACGATCATTTTGTCACAAAGAAACCAGCCATGTGCTGTTCGTTGCCAAGCGAAATGAATCAATTGTAAATTTGCCCAGTAATTTCGTTTTCTGCCGATTCGCCAAGATCTATAAAGTTTCCTTCGACTGGTCTCCAACAGGACTCAAACGTAGTGTATGAGTTTGCTTGACTGCGCTTTCTTTTCGGGAGTATTTTTTGCGCCGCGTTTATTTAATTAGTGCCACAATGTCGCACATTAAAAAGTGCCAACGATGCTGAAATCATTGAACAATGTGCAATCTACGACTAGATTCAATTAACACTGAACAAATCATCATTATTGACAATTTTCAAAATAAAATTTAAGAAAATTTAAAAAAAAATTACAATTTTATTTAAATGTTAAATACTCACTGTACTGTAAATAAAGAATGCACCGAGGGTGATGACTCGCAGTAAAACAGGGCTAGCAGCTCGTACGACCTGTGAAAATATATTTTAAACAATAACCAACAGTTAAAATGTTTATTTATAATTAAAACCGCGTTTATTTTCTTTTCCCAAAACCCATTTGTACATTTTTGGTAAAAAAATTCCATTAAAACCTTTTAGTTTTGGTAAATGTTATTAGTAAATATTTATTATAAACAAAATTAGTATATTTTACATAAAAGCAACTAATAATTTAATTAAATTAATTTATAAATAAAAACAAGAAAATTTTGTACAAAAATTTTTTTATCATTGTTTTTCTTTTGTGCTCTCATTCGTATATTAACGATATGTTTTTGTTTTAATATTTACGTGGTCATTTAATGATAAAAGAAATGGATTGTTAATTGTGCCGTCAGTATTTAATTGAAATGTACACATAAAGAAAATCGAGTTTCTCTGCCTGGTCTTGGCTAGTTTTCATTCCAGTTTGTTTTCAGTTTGTCATAGATTATTATTAGTTCTATTTGCCGTATCAGCGTGCATTTCAGTCGAATGAGGACGCACAAGAGACGAACACAGTCATAAATTTAATTAACACTCGGCATATTTTCGTACCGTCGCCGGGAGCTGATGTTGCCCGGCGCATTCACTCAGTTGCGCCGTGTTATAAATTTTAATGATTGCCCCTAGTGTTTTCAACTATACTGTATAAAAGCCATCTTAATAGAAAATTAATTATTGTATTAAATCTTTGAATTAATAATTAGTTTATAGAAATAATTATATCATTTGTTAAACAAAAAAAGGAACAAAAAACCTAAAAAAACAACATTAAAAAATTTAATATTTGATGTGTGACAAAAAAATATGATAACATGTGAAATTTACATATTTACCAACGGACCGTAAAAAACGAGTAAATCAACCCCCGAAGCGTGAAAAACATTCGCTTACCTTAACGTTGCCGTACTTCCAGGTGAAAATAACGACAACTGGCAAACAGCAGATTATCACACATGAAAGCACAAGGATCGCAGTGCGTAGCACCCAGTTGAGTGAAACTACGCACGGGCGATCGTCCTCGCATTGTTCACACCCTTCCGGACACTGTAGACACTCGAAGAGATCTTCCGTCGAGTAATGGTTAGTTTGACCCTGGTAAGAATAATATTATTCATCAAAAGTTGGCTATAAACCAACAAAAACTAATTCCTAAACTAACCGAACTAAGTAAATTTAATGAACATAATTCATAATATTGTTTTAGTAAATATTTTAATATTATTGATGATATCTTAATAAATATCTATATCAATCAATAACACTAAATAAAATGTTCTGTATTATCCGAAAATCGTGAAATGTGTACAGTCAACTAACTTTATCTGTGTTAGATACTCTTTCTTTTGTCAGTACGTGCTCATCAATTTTATCTCATCGCTTCCCAGGGTGAACAAGAAGAAGACTATTCAAATTCTAGTCTCGACTGGCGTATTGGTTCGCAAAAGTCTACACGAATATTAGCACACTAGAAACGAAGGTTCGGAAAACGGCAATACTTTGTCGTTCCATTCAATTTTGCTTCGAAACAGCCTTTAGTGAATATATATATAAAGATCAATGTTCACGCCATGTCAGTAACGAGCAAACTTGCTGATTCGCCAAGTTTGGTACAAGTATTTTCACGATTTTTGCATAAAATATTATTTTAACACGTTTCACAAAATATATATAAAGATAAAAATATTAACATTGAAAATCCTATGTTCATTATTACATCAAACACCTTAAGTTTTGCGTTTTTAGCTTGGATTTTTTTAAATTTTTCTAAATTGAAACTAAAATTTAATAGCACTTATCAAGATTTATCTTATAACATCTTTTAACGTCTCGAAATAAAATAATTTAATCACTTTGATGCACAAGTAGTAAATTTTGAGCTCCCCAGACGCATCTATAATACCCGTGGACCCGATGTGGGTTGACCCTTTGGTTTATTTTGGACATAAAACGACATAATACCGCATCACAAAATATGAACTAGTTTATTACTGTTCTCCGGTGTGCCATACAAGCTGTCCATCAAGAATCTCCTTAAAACCTTAATCCAAGATTTTCAAAACTTACAATGCCCTCACATCTCCTCCACAACAGCAACAATTCAAAGGTTAATGGTTTATTGCATTTCGTGGAAATACTTTGTGATACACTAGAAGTACCTACCTAGGCGAACAATGTGATTAAAACCAAAAGCAATAAATTTGCACGTTTGCACTCGTTCAGCGCTTGGCAACGCAGGACGTTTTATTGACTCAAAGAGTTGTGCAGACTGGAAGCGCGCAGCTGCTCCGTTTGTAAATTCGGTTGAGTCGGGTATACACGTGACGTTAAATTAAGCTACCGCTAATTAAATTGTGTTCCAAACTGTGTCTTAAGGTACTATATTAACTGCAACTGCCTAAATCGAAATGTAGTCTTAAAAACTCACGAAACTCCAATTAAAATTACTTATCAAGAACCAGTAATCCTTGAAACCTACCAACATATATTTTTCATATTCTTCTTCCAGGAGCGTGCCGTTGTAATATCGGCGTTCTGCAGTGGTGTCCGGGAAGTAGTAACCTTTTTTGCAGACACATTTATAACTTCCTCTTCGAAATCCAAGGCCAGCAAGTGGCACGCACTAGGGAGCAGATAAAAATTCAAGTAAAGCATGAGTAACATATAAAATAATAAGATAATGTCGTAAAAATAAATGTGCAGCTAAAAACTAAAGCAAAGAACAAAAAATACAACAAACCTTAGAGCGACAAAGCTCCACTAAGTTTACAACATGGTATAACCTAACATTTGCAATAAGATTATGTAAATTGCCATAACGGGCAACTGGAATAGCTAGGTCTATACATTTCGAAGGATAATAGAGGTCAAAACATTGAAGCCAAGATTGCGAATCATACACAACGTTTGTTAGGCACAATGGGATCAAATGCGACTTTTTTTTCACTTTAACAAAACGTTAAAAACCCTCCAAAGCCTAGTTTACAATAAATATGTTAAGTAACAAAGCCACGCATGCGTACTGAAAACTTTTAAATTAATAACTAGAGTGTTTCAAGATGTGGACTGAGTTTTGTAGTCGGGAAAGTTGTTGATTTAAGTCTGCGGTTTCTTTAAAATATAAGAAAGCGTAATATACACAGTAGTTGTTTTTAAAAGTAGAGGAAGGAAGCTAAGTGCATCCAGCAATTGTGAAAAAATAACCGGATATGGTAAAATGGAAAAGGAGTACAAATAAGAAACTGTTAACAACCTCAGTCGTCCGCTTCTTGCACTTATCCGACGAAGCGAAAATGTTGAGCTGAGTGCTGTCGAGCGGCAGCGGGCACTGGTCGATATCAACCCGGCGTAGATCAACGTCGATACCGCTCGTCCCTCTATAACAAAAAAAAATAATTTAAAATTTAATAAGGACATAAGTTAAAATTAACTAGAAAAGTAATAAATGTGAAAAAATATTATTTTTTTGCGAAGAAAGTTTTGTGCTTAGTATTTTTGTTGTGTACTTCAATTCGTCTTTAAATTTGCTACATTTTTGAATGAAATTGTTGAAAACGCCTGAATGCCGCCGCTTGAATAGCAAAGAGCACTCGACATCGACAGCAGCGACATCTACGACTATACTCTACACGGGTATACTCTCACGCCCCTGAATGTGCAATCCGAGCCGGAATAACATGTATCCGTTGAAATGCGTATAAATTTTCCAATTTATCAGCATTTACGTCCGCCGGGTGTTAAGTGCGATTCTCGTGCACAGCACGAAAAATATCATCTGCAGGACGCGCGCCAGTCTATGGAAATCTGTGTTGTATGTACGAGACACTTTACAAATAAATTTATTCGACGACGCCAACGCCGACGCCGACTTGCTACACAAGGACATCAACTAGGTTGGTTTATGTTTGTTTTCAAAAACGAATTTTATTTTACTTTCAATTAAAAATAAACTAAACCAAACTGTAATCAATTGGTTTGTAAAAAACGTTAATGGTATTGAAAAAAAAATCTAACAAATTAGAGCGGAAAAGGTCATAAAACGGTAAGGACCACAACGTTTAAATAAATCAGTCGCATTACCGAAATTGCGAACAAACGCGTGCGGGCAAACTAATTAATTTAACATGCCAACTTCACAATGAAAGGACTAACTTTAGTAAGAGAAACTTTGCCAATAACCAATAATGGTTTCAACACCAAAATCAAACTTGTACAAGCTTTGTTAACGCTTTAAATTGGTTATTATTCAATTTATGAACATAACGACTATTAATTTTTGTTTTTAACAAAACAAGTTAAGTTACAATTATTTTAAGTAAAGTTATATTTATTTTATAACCCTCATAAATGTAATTTAATTTTAATCTTTGGCTTGCGTGAAGAAAAATACGAGAAACATTGAACAACATAAACTCAAAGCACTCCCTAGATGAAAGCAACTATCAGTAAATGTTAATTAGTTTAACGCTTGGAAAAACATTCCACTTAAAACAAATATAAATTTATTTTTTGCTTAAAGTTTTAACAAAAAAAAAATTTATAATGAAAATTAGTATTGAAATGATATAGTGGAGGCGCCAGGCACTTTAAGTATTAGTAGGTTTAATCGTAATTCATTAATTATTTTTGTGCTTTGTATTTTTAATACAAAACCTTGTCGTTTGTTAATCTTCTTTCTTATCATCCCCTAGATACAATGCATGTGCATCGGATGATATTGCGGTTCTTTGTATGCGCTGCACGTAACGAGCTTGTGATTACATCTAGACTGGACTATTATTTCTTTGTGCTTTCAAAAACCAGCTTTTTGTTCCGTTTATCTTAAAATATGTTAACATCTTAACTTTTATGTTATTTATAAAATTATTTATAAAATATAGGAAATTTTTGACTTAATTTTTTTTTTTTTTTTTTTTAAGAAAATTCTTTAAATGCTTCAAATAAAAACGTAAAAACAAGTGTTGGGATCCGATTTGTTGAATCAATTTACTCGACCAAAGGAACAGAGTTACAGAAAGACAGTGAAAACGTCCGGACTGAAATGCAAATGAAACGAAAACGAGTAAAACAATTTAATTTTCACTTGAATTCGAAGAGAAATTCGATTAGAACGAAGAGGGCACATTAACGCCGCGAGAGTGCTTTCTATTGATTTGCGGTGTGGCTCAAAGGATACAGATTTGGGTCTATTCCGATGATAATTGCAAACAATAAAAGCAAATTCAGGTGACTTGAAACGAATTCAAAGGCAGAAAAATACACGTCCAAGAAAAACAAATTAAAACAAATTTAAATCAATTTTAACCAAAATAAATGTTTTCAATGTAAATATTTTTCACAGTGTTGAACATTGTCGGTGAGGAAATTCGTAGTTAATGAGAAAAGTATTTAATGTGCGTTAAATCTTGTTGGCTTCCAAATCTAACGACTATAATGCAATTCTCAACGCCGGCATAAACGCAATTTCGGAGGTAGTTGTGGAAGTTAACTGCGTTGAAAGCGATATTATATTCGTTTGAATTGTCCACCCCTTAACCTCAATTACGACATTATTTCTCGTCCAATTTAAAAGTTAGAATTGTTGCAAAACTTACAAAACACACAAAACTAAACATAAATCTTAATGATGACAACATTAATTTAATTGTACTTACTTAAAAAAATACGTATTATTATTAAAACCAAAGAAAGGCACCGTGTAGGTGAGCATCCAGATGTTTCCACCACCACAATCGTAGTAAGGTTTCGACCATTTACCATCCTCATAACGCACCGACAAAATTTCATCTGGGATTCGTTCAGAATGCGCTGAATCATTGTGCGTATACGTGTTATAACCTGTAATCAAAATAAATTACTAATTAAATCCATTAAACACTAAATAATTCATAATAAATCACAATAAATTATTTAGATAAAAGTAATGGTTTTGTATAGAGTGGAGGCGCCGGGTAAATATTAAATCCACCAAACATTTTTAATCAAAAAATTCTTTTTTTAGAAACAAAATAAAATTAATTTCAACTAAAAGTTTTTTATGCGCGTTTAATTGTTTTTAGTGCATACAAAATTGCCGGACTACAGAGCAACATCAACGTGTTTTTTTTTATGTGTTCGTGTGTGGCTTACGCAGACAGATAGACAGATACTTGACTGGATTGTACCTGTCGTGCTACTCGTAAACGCGTTTGTTTGATGAATTTCCTGCGAACATCCGAACAATGCGCCGAACAATTTTACTCAATGCGCCCCATTCTGTTCGGCTGTCAGCTCCGGCGCACTAAAAATTAAATTCGAAAAAATACACAACGCGCAGAACGTGAAATTGGAATTAATACATTCCTTATTTTTCATATGGGTTTTACCTTTAAACTTTTACCATTTTTATGAATTTAAACCGAAGCTTATATACATTAAAAGCTTATCAAAACTTTCATTTTAAATTTATTTCGAAAATATTTTAGGTTGTTTGTTTATTTGATTTTTAGTTTTCAAAGACAGTTGTAAGACTAGGAAGTCATTAAATTATTAAGTAACATTCGCAGTAATTTTGTGCTAATGTAGAGAATTTGTGTTTTAAAAAGAAACACGGCATATTTAATATTTTGTTAGACGCAAAGGAAAATTACGTAGCAAAGAATTTACTAACGCGATGCAAATTGTTTTCGTTCTGCGATTTGTTATGCCGTTCGCGTTCTATTGTGCCTGCGATTCGAAAGGCATCAGCAATGAACCACCGCCAGGCATCGTTGGTTCTAATTACGCAAATTAATTTCCAAATGGCGGAGGTACATTTGCAATTTCTGCGATTTAGCTACCGCGGAATTCGTATCTAAACTTTGCTTCAGTCGAAAATATTAACTGTGCACCTAACTTATTTTTTAACTACCTAAACAAGAACAAGAACATTACAACAAATATTATTAGATTAAATATGAATACGAATTTTCAAATTTTCAAAACAAAAATAATATTAAACTAATTTAAAATCCTTGTTTTAACCAAAAATATAAAATATTTTATGCAGAATATATTTTTGAATTTATTATTCACAACGCAAATTTTATTCTTTTCTTGCAGCAGGAGGAAATGTCGTAAGACTAAACAACGTAACAACCAACCAAGGTTTTATTTTACTGACGACCGAATAACCAACGTTGACATCCCTAATCTGAGTTCGTTATTTACAACATGCACGTGGGTTGTAAATATTACATTCTGTAACGTGAAACTAGAAACTCCAAAAACAAAAATCTGAAACACTATAGAAACTATAGAAAAAAATAGTAATGAAAAAAAAAGTTGTTTTAAGGCAACGTTGTCAACAGAATAGATTGTCATGTCGATAACAATACTGACATGCAATTTCATGTCCAGTGAGTTGTAAGAGTTTGAAAGAAATGAACCAATCTTTGTTGAAAAAAGCCGTCTGGCAAACCTTTCTGATCTCCGAACTTTTCTTTTCTTTGGACTTTTGGCTCACACAAAACGAGTATTTTGTATTGCGTGCCGCGGCACTGAATTCGACAACGATTGTACTTTTGTTGTACTTCTAGTCTAGGTCACTTTGTTGCTTCTACGAAAAACACTATTGTGTTACAAAAAAAAACAACTTTCTAAATTATTAATTAAAAAAAATATTTAGAGATTTCACCACAAAATATTTTATTATTATTTCATGTTTGAAAAAATTCCTATTAAAATTCCAGAAGAAGAAAAAAATGTGTTAAACCGCCGGAGAAAAATTTATCATTCCGGATCACGCATCCCCCAAAAATAATAATTTAGATTTCCTAACGTATTGCATATTTGATGAGGAACAAGATTTACATTCGGTTGAATACATTTTTTTGTTTCCTGTATTTTCTCACGTGAATTATTTATTTAATTTTCAAGTGATTTGTACATAAAATAAAGATTTTTTTTCTAAATAAAAAAAAACAGGAAGTAGTAATGACTTGGTGCTAATAAATTAAACCCCAGTTACCTAAATACTCCTGGAGATTTATTGGTTTACTAAAACGTAACCTTAAAAATTTACTGTTTGATTTGGGTCTGATTTGGGTTGCCTAAACCCAAACTTAACTTTAACTTTATTTCTAAAAAAAAATAACCAAAAAGTAGGTTAAGTTATTAAGTAAAGTCGTTTTGATGATTAAAACCATTTGCTATAAACCGAAAATCAACGACAAAATTCACTTCTGGCTGAGTAGTTTTTTTTGCGTGAATGAACCTCAAGCATTCCACAGCTGTGCACATACATGCGCCGGATTGATCAATCCACTTCGCTGTACTTCATTTCGAATGCTGCTGTTTTTGTTTACTTTACCACACACGAATGAAAATAGCAAACATTTAATGAAATCCCCCCATTCGCATTGAAGCGTTGCTTGGTAACTAAATTCTGCAATAATATTGTTGCAGCATTCGATGCAAACAAACTCAACGTATATCAATGTTATTTTCTTAGGTCAAAAAATGTCATAATACCACAAAACATAGAAACATAGAAAAGGTATAAGAAATAATAAAATATTTTTTCAAATTTTAAAAATAAATTCCCGGCGCATCCACTCTATGCGTATCAAACTAAATTATAAAAAAGTAAAACGTTAGAAACGTATAAGAAATAATAAAATAATTTAATAAATATTATTAAACCCAAAACCAATTATTGAATGTTTAATAATGATTTTATAATAAATGCCCGGCGCATCCACTCTATGCATATCAAACAAAATCATAAAAAAGTAAAACGTTAGAAATGTATAAGAAATAATAAAATAATTTAATAAATATATTATTAAACCCAAAAACAAATATTGAATGTTTAATAATGATTTTATAATAAATTCCCGGCGCATCCACTCTATACTTATCATGTTATTAAACTAAATAAATAAAAATTATTGATTTTGAGGTACTAAATTATAAATATTGTTGATATAATCAAAAATTTTAATTTGTTTACTTTCGATTCTATACACAACGTACAAATCATCGTAAAACAAAACGTACTACACCTGTCGTACGTGTTCTCACCCTTTGGTGAGTAGTGGGTACATAAATCTTCACAAAATTGTACCATGGCAGGCAATCGTATCGACAGACAATTCTAAAGCACACACAATATCTAAATCAAAATTGCATTTATATTTTATCGAGTGGCTCCAAACTCCCTCAAGAACCAACCGGCTTGTTCGATTGCGTTCAAGTATTTGCACTGATACGTCGTTTCAAAGAGGAAATATCGGAAATATCAGTTCATATATCACCGAACGACCAATGCAAACATTAATATTGAAAAGATATAAAACTTACGAATCTTGTTACGCACACACAAAGAAAAACGCGGTAGTCGAGTGAGTATCAATATTCATCGATATTTTATGTTAACGACGTAAAATAATAACTTTGTAAGAATATTATGATTTAAATTGAAAATTTCCATACATACACTGTCAACCTGAGCAAATATATGAAAATGTGGAACGTTTCTCGCACATAATTAATTCTTTTTGTTATGCGCATATATTTAGGTCGTTCGGGGTGCTCGGCGTAAAAGTTTGAATGGGTTGTCAGGCTGTTTTGTTCACCATGTGTTCCTGCTGAGATTACAATTTTCCAAGAAAAATCCATTTTGACAATAATAAAACATATAATTAAACGGCAATAAATCTCTAGGTAAAGTTAAACTGTTTGTTTATTGTTTCAATCTTTAAAAAAAACAATAGAACTTAATAGATGCAATGCACAGCAAGGCAGATGTTCAACTATTATTCAATTCGCATTCTATGGCTTTTCCCACGACGTGGAAGTCCTCAGAGACTACTAAATTATGGTTTCCGTCTTGGACTATGCAAAGGATGCAGGATGCGCCGCATGCACCGGATGCACAGATGCTATCGATTCTGGACCACCACGTGACGTAGTTTTCGGGCGTTAACGTCAACTTCATATGCAATAGATTAATTTCGCTAATGATATACAATGAAGTATTAGATTAATTTCATTTAAATTTATTAATAAATAATAAACAATAAAGATTCAGATGATCAACACTTGTAAATGTTGTTTTGTGTTGTCTCGCAAGACTCGTCAGTCATAGTCAGGACTGAAACACACAAAGGAATACAACAATCATCTGAGTTCCTGCTGTTGTTCCCCCAAGGCTATAAATTTACTTCAACAACTTTGCAAGCTTCGCAAGCTTCAAATACTACGCACATTTACTAGGATGTAAAATTCAACACGTTTCAACAAAATACTTTTACATATTTTTTTTTAAATCTTGAATATTCTACTATTTGGAGGAAATTGGGAGTCCTGATTCAAATCCCAATCTAATTAAATATCCTATTGGTTCATTAAAAGCGTTGAGAGCCGAGGTTTATTTGAGTAGTAACCTAACGCCCTCATCGACCTACACCTGATCAACGTTTGACTTCTACACGGTTGCGTGACTCGCGGCTATTTGCCACAGAAATTTGAGGAACGCTTTGGGGATCTTTTGCCTATAGAATACTAAACTAGACTCTTGATTCTAAATTCCCGATTCTAAATTCTTGATTCTCTCCTAGTTGTACAACGTAACCGGTAATTTTCCGCACGTATCTCGCTTAATTTCTTCGTTTCTAAAACATGTCAAAGGACCAGGGCGTAGAGGCTATTTGCGTGATTACTTTGATGTCAATCATCTCATGAACCATTTTCTGTAAGTAAGCTGATCTGGAAGCTTGGAGTGTGTGCAACAGACCGCAGAGCAAAGACGCGCACCGACGAGCCTTAATTGGTCAATTAGTTTAGTCTTAAGTCCCACAAAGTTATCCGATGCTATTATGCTTTAGCAAGTGCACCAGTTGGAACACTAGAAGACAATCCTTTCCAGAATACAAGAACGCAAACAAAGATTTCTAAATTAAGACTTTTTTATTTTTTAATTTTTTTTCTTTAGTAAAATTTTTTTTTTTAACGAGACGAGAAAATCTGAGTGTGAAACCCAAACGACAGAAAAAATGACGCAACGACGTGATGATGATGCCAAATATCAAGAAAGAGGGTCGTTGCCAACGAGGTGAGCAGTCTGGAATTTCATAACGAACACACTTCAGATACCAATTTACGCTCGTAGCGTTGAGTATGTCATTTTCGCTGAGTCTAATATGACGGAAAATCATAACAATAAAATAAGCGCTGGTATGCGATATAAATTTAATTTAAATAAAACGTAATTTACATTTAAAAGAAAAATAGACAAAATTTTTTTTATCAGTAATAAAATTCCCGGCGCCTCCACCCTATACTATAGCATAGTAATATTTTTACTTTTTTAAGTTTTGTAAATTATTTATTTATTTAATTTTTATCTATTAAAGCAAAAATTAGTTTTAAGTTTTCTGTTTTGTTCAAAGATTTTTTATGGCTTATCAGAGCACCGAATTGAAAAAGAGCGTAAGCGTAAAGATGTTGAAATACACGCTGCCTGGAGCAAACCCGGAAGGATAGAAGTACATTAATAATTAAACTGACCTACGACGGTGTACGGCGTACCGCAGAGGGTTGCCGCTAGTTCCAGTTTGGAGCGGCGAAGCAACGATTTGGAAACCAATGAGAACATCGCAAAAACATGGTTATGTATGCGGTAGAATCTATAAGTGTGCACTATAGAAAATTTTCGTTGCTCATGGTCGTGAGGTCGTATGTGCATCCTAATAAAATTTTAATCGCACTAAACCCGATGAAGAATTTATGCATGCATTGAGAAAATTGATTATATTCGGGGCGATATGCACGCGCACGCTGGCTAAGCTGATAGTCGCAAGCGGATTACCCACTTCGGTTTCAATCCATTTATAAGCTGTCGCATGCACACACAACCCCACAGAGTGCACTCACAAGATACTTGAGTTATTTAGAAAAATTCCATAAATTTACATTTACATTTACACTTTTTGGTTATGGCCACACAAATGTTTATTTAAAAAAAGTTAAATTTCGTTTACGCAAGGAATAAAAATAAAAGAATCCTGCTGATAAGCGGAAATCGTATTCGCACTCTCTAAAGATGATATTAACGCATGCGGATGTTCCGTACGGTTGTTAAACATTTTATTGCACTTATCTATCAAATTATAAGACGTTTATTACCCCCGCATCTTTTTGCTCTAGAAAGGGTGAAAAACGCTGTTGAGAACAACGGAATAGAACGATAAATAAAGGGCTATAAAACGACGCGGATTGTCTGATCAGTCCGGACTGATAACTTCAAACGTGCGCATCGTAAAATACTTGCCAATTGTATTTTCGTTTGTTAGCACGACCCACAAGCATCACAAGGATATGGAAAATATATAGTCGCATATAAATTTTTTGATCTACCATCTCTAACAAGTCTAATATTTTTTTGTCATTTTTTTCGTAAATATCATAAAAATATGTCAATAAAAACCACCTGACTAATAAAACCTGGTTGTTAGACGGCAAATAATGTAGTGCACTGTTGAACATAATTGTCAAAAATGCAGAGTGTAAGTGCTATTTGCTTTTTTGTCGTGTTCGTTATTGTTCACTGATTTGTCGTGCATCATTTGTCATCCATCAAGTCCCTGTCACAGCATTGTGATGGGCGTTGTCGTGCGGAGAAAATCAAACGACGCAAACTTCTGTTCTGTCCCGACGCTCTCCGATCGAGCGCACCGAACCATCACAGGCAAGCTCCACGCCGTGGACAACAATGGCGTGCACGAAATAACAAAACGATGCTTCGTTCAGGCACGCATCGCAATATAGGTCTTATTTGACTTTCGTTTTATTTCCGCCACAGGCAGCCAGCAGTCAAACGTTTTATGCTCGCACACACAAAACACACAAATTTCACCAAGATCTATATTTTAAACTTTTATTCCCTTTTCAATAAATATTTTTATCATCCTTACGATAAATATAAAAATTTAAAATCTAAAAAATTCTTAATACCGTAAATATCCGGCGCCTCCACCCTATACAACACCATAGTAATATTCTTACTTTTTTAACGTTAAGTTCAGTAAATTATTTAGATGTTTATAAAATATTCAAATATTCAATTTAATAATCTAACTACCCAAAGTAATAGGAAAAAATGTAACACGTGTTTCCTATTTTCAGCCGGAAAATTGTATATTGATTCGTAGTGGTAGCGCGTGTCGAACGAAATTGCCATCCGGCGAGAGAGAACAACACTGAAGCGAATAAATAAAAATTATTACCTGCCATCCGCAAGTGCTCTAAATGCAACCAGCGATCTACATTACTGCCCTGCTAATAATAATTTCACCTGCAGTAATTTCCTTTAAAACGATTTTTAATCAAATTCCTTCCACCCGCACGCTACATAAAATGCATAAAATAAAAACGCAATTGATTTAAGTAGAGCGGAAGAAATTACAGAATTAAATCAAAAACCAGGGAAACAATTTCATTTCCATCAAAACGTTAACTCACCATTAAAAAAAAAAACAAAAAAAATAAAAATTGTAATGATTATAAATGGTTTTAAGAGCGAAAACTTTTGTTTTCACAGATAAATTAAACCCTTTTGTACAAAACGATGATAATTTATCCGCAGATGTTTTCACATCAACGCGTAAATTTACTCAACCACAATTTATCGTTTAAACACGATTTAAACAGGGTGTCATTAAATGCTTTAAAGCCAAAAAAAGTTAAATAACAAAAAAAAAAACATTTATTAAAGTAATTCTGACAGTTTTATTTTTTTATTCATATAAATTCACAATTTAAGAGAACTTAAACAAAAAACTATTAATAATTATCTGTCAAATCATTGTTATTTACAAAAAATATAAAAAGTTTAAAGTTGAAGTGACAAATCACTGCCTACAACCCTTGACACATAATGGTTTATTGATTGGAATGCATTGTGTCAAAAACAAAAGGAAGGATTTGTTGGCGTTCTACCATATTTCGAGTATTAACTACATAAATCTAACCATAAATCATTAATTCTACAAACTAAAATTATAACAATACTGTTATTTCTGTTAAAAATTTCGATTTAGAAATTGTAGTTGCGATTGTGATGTAGTCATTACTACAAAATGACAGTTAAAGTTTCGCGATGAAATGTATTGATCACAACACAAAATTTGCGTCTGGCGTGTGCCTTTCCAGGCCAATAGATTCAATGTACCATTTTACGAAATTGCTCAAACAATTCTGGCTCTATCTCAACCTTGTTGCGACACAATAGCAGCAATCCCAACGCGGTGTTTGGGCGCACGCTACAATAACATTCATTATTGTCTTGTCTTTCTCTAGGTTTTATTGCAATGCGCGACAATACCAGTGACAAACAGCACATTTTCATCACAATGTAAACAAACAAAGCAGAAATATCTACAAAAAAATAAATAAATCCCAAGAAACTGCAATTGCAACTGCAGTTGTAAATTAAAACTGATTTTAATTAACAAAACTATCACCACTATCGTTACACTAAAACAATGTGGATCATAAATTGTCTATGACACTTTTTTTCTAATAAAAGGATGGTAGTGTTTTAATTATTTTTGTGACACAGTAGCGCAGAAACTGGATAAAGAAAACCCAAAAATAATAAATTACGAAACTTGATAAGACGAAATTAATTCTTACGAAGACTAAGATTAAATAAATGAACGAAAAAACGGTTTTTGTTACAATTAATAAGCTGTAATTTAAAAAAAAACATAATATTTGTAATAATGTTTGCTGTATTTGATTCACGGTTGTTTTGTCCACGAATGACGGTGATGTCCTCGCACATGCAACAATAAATCCATTTAATGTTCTGCGCGAGTTTGGCGCAATTACAAATCACGAACATAATACAGCGCGCGCACTTTTCCACGCCGAGCGCAATAATAATTATTTATAGGCTCGCGCGGTACAGTAATTAACGTAGCTGTAAATCTTAGCGCGAAGAAGAATGAGAATTGGTTTTGTTCTAATCCCATTACTCGAGCCAGTGCGCTCCACATGATATCACATAATGTCAATATTGTTCTTTATTATGTTTCCTTCAAAACTAATAAACATTTAATAAAGTAACCATATTTTTCTTGTAGGTAATTGCGTTGTTCTATAATTTAATTTCACCGATAGGTTTATTTCTCAATGACATGCAATGACTTTGATGTTTGACATGTAATCAGCACACCATTGCCAGAGACGCATATATTAATTATCTCTAAACTACTGATAATAAACAACGCACGGATCTGTCAATGCATTCGTGGTTAGCCCGGCGCCTCCACCAACGACCTGCTTATCGTATGCAAATACATCTCGATGAAGTTACGCGCTTCATCGTCCCGGATAACACCGCGCATTATAAACGTCACGAATAACAATTACACACGGTGACGATACTGACAGCGCAAAAACAACTCAACCAAGTAATTACGCACGAAATGGGGTTAAACCAAGTCAAATAAAATTAAACGAAATTAAACGATTTTTTCACCAATTAACAAAACATTAAGAAATTATAAGGGTGAATAAATTCGATTAATATAAAAATATAATTTTTAAACAATTTTTCATCCCTTAAATTTTGAATTAAAACTTAAAAATTAAAAACATAAAAGTGATGTTCTTAATTTTAATGGTGAAGTATTCTGCATGCAGCATCTTTGTAGGGATGAGTTAAAAATGTATGAATGCACTTGACATTTGTAGCATTTAAAATGCACCCTCGACACGCATCTGTTTTAGTTGACGTCACAAAGTGTTTTGTCAGTGGTTTTCTTTCAACCAAAAGTGCACTTGTGTGGTTTATATTCGTATGACATTATATTGCAAAGTACAGAACGTGTCGTACACCCCGTGCTGGTTTCCTGCTTAAAACTAGTTATAAATTTGGGGTGTTATTTAAAATTAAATCGCCAACCGCACCTTTGTATTAAAACTTTGGTGGCATTGCAGAGGAAACGTGACGTTCGACATGAGTATCATAGCAAATAGTTGGTGGATTTCTTGAAAAGTCTGCAACCCAACATACTTAGTACGCTGTATGTTGGGTTGCAAACTTGCTTTCCATAAAGTTGAATTAATTTGGGTAAAATGTACGAAAATTACCAAAACAACACGGTAATTTCGAAAGTTTCATCAACGATTCATATTTAGGCATGATGTTTTGAGGTTATGTTGTTAAGTTTTGTATTAAGGAGAAATGAAGCTCGATATAATATAAATTAAATCTATTGAGCAAATATTTACCTTCCTTTAGAGTTGGGTGAGGTTTTTTTGTTATTTTTACCAAGAAAACTTATAAAATGGAACGGTAACTTGGCGACGTAATTGAATTAAACTCAGCCGCATCAATAGAAAGCCCGCACACGTTATCCCGCCTCGGGCGGAATTCACTTCTAGGCGATCAAAGAAAGCACCTTCAGAAAACTGCGGGAAGACAGGAAAACGAAGCAGCAGGAAGCGAAATCGCTAGGATTGATATAAAAAAAATTCACACACAAGCCGCAACACTAACCACGAAAAAAAATTGAGTTTTTGACGTGTAACAATTTGGTGCAATGCGTTAACTAAACTGTCGATAAAGTATTGAATCATGGATTAATTACTATTTTATTTAGAAATGTGAATATTAATTATTAATCAATACTGGTTTGACTCCTGTATGATGCAAGCAGATCAAATACATTATTTATAATTTATATGCTAATTAGCTAGTGCATGATTACGCATTGGCGCATCCGTAGTAATTGGATTGCGTTGACACGGTTTGGCAGATTACGCATTCCGCACAAATATACAACGTGATAATTAATGCGCCATACACCAAACAAGCTTGAAACTATATTGCGATGAAAGCACCTTTGGAGTTATTAATTAAAATAAAAACAAAAATAAAAAGCTAAAGCTAAAAATTTATTGGAGATTTTCAAGAAAATTGTGTTGCTTTTGTTCCGATCAATCGACTCAAAGTGTTCATTAACGCCAAAAAACAAAATCCTTAGAATCTACCCCTAAAGCAAAGTTGTCCCAAGTTGACAACGACAGCAACATGTAATTGACTATAAAAAGCAGTCGCAAGCTGGGGATTTGCGCTTAAGTAAAGATATCGTGTTGGCGTTTTACTGTTTTTATTGTTTCGTAATTTGTGATTGTTCCCGAAACAGAAACAAAAAGTTATATTAAATTAAATTAAATAAAAACAAGAAAACCTTGAGTTTCCTCTCTAATGAAAAAAATTTCGTTTTGTTAGAACAAGTTTCGGAGTATTGCATTACCAATTTCTATTTGAGTGCAAATCAGATTTCGCCGATAAACCCCAGCGTTATTACTGGTGTTTGGGCGGTGGTTTGTTGTTGGCGGCTGATATGTGTTTTTCACCGCGGGCGGTCGCATGTCAGGCGGCATTTAACGTACCAAGCGCCGACTACCGGGGCTGCTTTACGTTTAAATTCAAATTCGCATATTTAACGTTTTAAATGGAAAACACACAAGGAACATAATTCAACCAGCGGGCAAGCGCACGAGGCGTTTTTTAATTGCATCAAGCTTGATTATCGCCACCTGCTTGGAGTTTTGCAATGTTACACACTAATGTAAAACCACAAATGCATTGAGCTGTGCATTTATTGTGTTATTTGTTTAAATACCCCTCGAATTCTACTCCTAATTGAGTCGAAATTAACACGCAATACAACTTATACTATAATGTCTTTTTCAAGTCAACACTAAAAAATTATACCTTCGTGTACATTAGTAAAATATGTTTTTATAATAAGATTAAAGTTATTTGTATTTTAAAATTTATTTCTTTAACAAGTAATATTACTATTAAAAATATAGAGTGGAGGCGCCGGGCATATACACAAAAAAATTATTTTTCAATTGGTTTTGCATAAAATCTATTCTCTTATATTCTGAAATATCAAAATATTAACTAAAATGTTCTAAAATGCATGAAAAGTAAACAAAAAACTTAAAAACCCCCTAAAATAGTACTCAAAAACCGAAAACGTTTTTTTTTAGTTAATAAAAAAAGGTATATTTTTGTATACATTACTAAAATATAATTTTATAATAAAATATAATTATTTTTATTTAAAAATTTATTTTAAAAAAAATTATTATTACCATTAGGAATATAGAGTGGAGGCGCCGGGTTAAAACACAAAAACTTTATTATTCAATTGGGTTTGGTTCAAAACTATTTTCTTATATGTGAACACATCTGAAATGTTCTAAAATGCATGAAATGTAAACCAAAAACATGAAAACCCAACTATCGCCTAGTGTCGAACGTGTCGAATGTGTCAGATCTAGACCAGAAAGGGTTTGAATAAATAATTAATGCGCGTGCGTGTCAAACGAACCAAAACTCGTTCGCGTTCAGGTTCGGGTTCTCATTTTGTGGTCATGCCGACAACCTTATGGTCTTTTGATTAATTTTTGATGACTGGAAAATGTCTTCCGATCAGATTAGAAAATTAGAAATTAATTCAGTTTTTGTAGTTTTGATCGTTTGTTGATAAAAAAAACGGAATAAAAGTTCTATTGTTAAAAAATAGGCATTGATAAACGACAAGAGCACTCAACGCTACCATCCAAAGATAATAATACTACTCACCAGCGCCCGCTTAACTTTTGCGAGTGCATGTTTTTTCATTTCGTACTTTGAAATTGCAGCACGAAACTTTTGCATTTTCGCAAAGCAGCACAGACAAGAGAGCGAGTGCGCCTACGGTGGTAGTTCACACTCGCATACCTTTTGTTCATTCACATCCCCTAGTTTTCCGAGTCTTGAATAGAAAATGGGCATCTACAAAGATCTATGATAAAAGGTTAGCGCCGGTGTGAGAGCTCACGTAGCATTAACGTAGATTGATTGTTATCTGTGAATGGAATAATGATTTAGATGCTCTATTAGACGTCCGCAAGCGCATAACTCAGAATGGATTAACGGCAAACTGTAGAGGAGCAAAAACTATAAATGGTTATAATTCACTTATGTGTCACAATTTATCATAGCAAGGTTATAATCCAATAATTTTAAAACTAACACCCGAAAATGCTTAGATTTCAACCGAAAACTTTACAAAACTATTAAAGTTTTGGGTTTGGATTTGATTCCAATGCCATATTGGTAACGAGCGTTTCCAAACCTTTGTTGCAAAAGCAAATAGTCAATATCATTCCAACTGTAAAGTAAAGTAAACACAAATCACCCCCGGGTTTGAAAAACTCAGCTGCAACTGCTAACTTTATTCTATGGTATCATTAAATATGAATGAGCCTCGACTTTTGGAGTACGGAAAGAAGCTCAACAGGAATATAAGCGTATGCCTGCATGGTGGAATTTCAAATTTCATTCTTAGTTGTTAGCTGTTCGAATATTCCTAAACGTGAGATGCGTACACTTTTCAATACCAAACTCCCCAGTGGAAATGCTCTGAGTGCTCTTCAATGCAAAAACAAATACGAGCCTGGATGTGAAATGCGAGAATTGCACATAGCGGTAAAAGTAATAAACTAGAACCACCCCCTCCTCATAACCCAACTTTACTTAGATTTCAAAAAAAGCAAAAAAATTAAACCCGAAAAACGTGAAAAAGGCACAGCACATTAGTGCGTTCAAAATGTACGAATCAAATTTTCATCAACCGGAAATTTTGTGTTACAGCTTCGATTTGCAACCCTAAACGAAGAATATTTGTATGAACGAAAATTTAACATGTAGCGCCATCTTTTATTTAATTTTTCTTGGATAAGTTTTAATGTAAAAATCAACTGGGAATTAATTTTAACCAGAAAGTTTTGTAAAAGTTCAAGATGTCATTTATATTATTTTAATTTAGCACGTATTTCAGTAACTTCTACCAAAGCCTAGATGTCGCTTGGTTTCAATTAAAATTTAATTTTTCTAATTGGTTTCATTAAAAGTTTTTAATCAGATTGTGGCTTTTCATCGAGGGAAGAAAACCGAAAGGAAAACGCTCGGGTTCGTCAACAAAAAAGCGTTGTGGCTTCAGTATTCACTTCCAAACAAAAGTTTTACTTAGTGATACTGTTTGAAATGTCAAATTAGGTAAATTTAGAAATTTGATGCTTCGGGAAATTTATTTCAAGCCTCAATGTTCTAAGTATTCAAATAATTGTCCTTTAAGTGTTGAACATGTTCTTAAAACTGAAAATTTTTATTTAAAAGTTAAACTGTTGTTTTTTTGTCTTTTAAGTAAAGTTGATAAAATTAAATTACAATGGATACCTTGTATCTGACTGTAATAATGTAAAAAAGATAATCTAATTTCCTCTTTAATATAATTTCCTGCTGGGCAGCACCGCGCTCAATTCTAATTTGTGTTTGATTTCTGTTTGTCGTTTTTCTAAACTCAAAATTAAATTCCGCGCCGTGATTTCCTCACTTTTTTAATAAAGGAAAAACTCGACGCCCAGTGTAAAGACGCAGCGAAAAAAATGTTGTTGCACAACACACAGAAGAAACGCCTCGGAGGCGGAATATTAGTGCGCTGCAAAGAAATAAGCAAAGCGCGATTGGGAAATTGCGAATATTCGCCTGTTGGTGGTGGTGGAGGCGCTGGGAGAGCGTTGGCGGCATGCCGGCTGGTAATCGGATTAACTTTGATCCCAGCGGCGTCCCACCGCCACACTGACACACTGAGACGCACGGTGCCACCGCCGATACAAATCGGTCGCGAAACAACATTGAACACAACACACAAAAATACAAAAATTACCATATTCAACCAACAACGAGGAAAAACACAAAGCCAACTACAAAAAAAGGGCCGAGACCACAAAAAAAGGACAACAAACCTAAATAAAAAAAAACGAAGAGTATAAAGCATTATTTTCGTCGATGTGTTTTAATAAAAATTTAATAAAACCTGGCAGGAACAACAACACATCCGGGATGAAACAGATACAATTTGTGCGTTCCTTGCTTATTACGGTAACATTTACAGGAAGCAATAAACGCAAGGAATCGTTTTAAATTGCGTCAAGGACGTAGCAGGAAAGAAAAAAGGCGCACGCAATGTTAGGGGCAATAAAAAAGTAATGGAGACATTGCATTAAGCGGGCGAGGGTGTTACGCAAGCAACGCCTTGAGAAAGCTCATTAGGAAATTGTTTAATTACAAGGGCGTCTTGGAGGACTACAAAATACGGGTGTAGATTGATTTACAAGCATGCCCTCTCCAGCAACACCAGTAAACCTGTTTGAATTACGTAGGTAACTGAATTTATTATTACATAAAGTCCTAATAACACACACGGCACCCCAAAATTTTTTTAAAAATATCTCATCCTCATTAGTTCGTTTTTAGGGTAAAAAAAATTTCAACCCCTAAAATTTTTTTAAGGGTGCGTTTAATATATGAGGTTCAATAACAAAGAAAAGTAAAATATTAATTTGAAGCACGTTGCAATAACCGAAAATGTTGATTCATTATTGCGGTCAGTAGCAAAAAGCGATTTGTCATTCTCTATATGTGCGAGCCCGAGTGGAGGCGGCATTTCAATAGCAACTGCAGCGCTTATAAATTAACTTAATGGCATTATCTCGCAACAAATGATAAAAGACCAATATTTCCAACTTGACCTACAACGCAGCGTTTAAATTGTAAAGATTTAGCGAACGTTTTTATTCATTTTAATCGCAGATAATTCACATAAAAATTACCCCCTCATAAAATACAGCATTATAAACTCATACCACATCGAGGTTATCTTTTGCAAATTTATTACTCATGCTTAAAATGCTTAAAATCCTGCAAAATAAATGAGCTTGCCTCAACTAAACGCAACTAAACTCAAACAAAATGAAATTTTCTATTTAAATAAGTAATTAACATGTTATGTTAGGTAATTTTAAGGAAAACATTTACATATTTAGTGAGTTTCACCTGAACAATCAATTTTGAGTTAGGGGACGTTTGACTGCCCGCCCCTTTAGAGTTTTGTACATTTCTTACCTTAACCGATACCTTGAGCGAGCATTTGGTAAAGCAATTATTTGCGTTTTGTGTCGGCGGCGGCGCTCGTGTAGATGCGTATCTCTCGCACGAATTAATTTACGTCGGACTAACGATATTTTCACCTAGGCCGGACCCTGGGGGCGCGCCAACACATTAATACAACATCCAAATCTTAATGACTTATTTCGGAAGCGAACAAACAGAATGCCATGAGTGACCGTCATACGTAAATCCTTCGGGAATAACCGGATGTAGGCATATATTATCTTCCGACCTATTTTCATTCGAATGATGTGCCTCGTCATGGCAAATTGAGTTATGAAATTACAACACAAAATAAAACAGACAGAACCAAATTATGTAGAAGTAACATAAATTGTATTCTGTCTTTTTTTTTTTGGTTTTATTTTGAAATATGTACCATCTTTTTGTGGCTTTCATTTGACGTTTTGTGCAATGCCAAGCAATATTACAACATAATATTCTCATCATTTATGTAGACTTTGCGTGCAGTCTTTTTTTTTTCGTTTCCTTTCAAGGGAAGAAGTTCATCTTAGAGACATCGTTAGCGAATGTTCGAACGCAAAGAAAAAGAAAGCCTGGAGATGTTTCAAATGTTAAAGACGTGCGGGTTGCGCATAATATTTACCTTTTGCGGGTGCGGGTGGAAAAATCATCGTCACCCGACCGAAAGGGATTTGCGGTAGGGCGATTCCACGCTTTTAACGACCATCATCGAGGTGTTCAACCGTTCAAACGCGCCGGCGAAAAACGTTTGTGGTCGCCACCACAAGCTTATATCTTCAAACGGCGCAAGAATTAATAAAAAAACAAAAACTATGTAAATACTTTCGCAACCAGAGCACGTTTTTACGCGATTGCTTCGCACCGAGCACCTCTTTGACTTAATTTCGCATCATTTCCACAACGAAATGTTTTTATGCGCGCATAAAACGAATAAAGTGTCTTAGTTTTTTTCTGTTTCTGATAATTTTGTCATCAAACATCGAAAATTGTTCGGATAAAGATAATGCTAATCCTAACATCTGGGTTAAACTTGATCTAAACTAATAACTTGACATGAGACAGGCACGCGCCACCATCGCCGCCACCGGTTCGGAAAACTCCCACTCGATTCACTAGGGAAACTCATGCGTGACTTGCGTCTTCGCATCCTAACACGTCTCTCTAAAGAGATTACTTCCTTTAACTCGGATGTTTGACGACGTAGCGTCTATCTAAATTTCTTGATCCTTCCGCGAAAAGCTGCTGCGCAACATACAACTAAACGCGTGCGCAAATTTAATTAACGGAACAAACAGTACGTCTATGATGGCCCACAAAGCGTCATTTTAATTACAATTTCACTAAGCGTAAGCATAGCAAATTTACTCATTACAAAATTACGGTTTATACAAATTATCGAAGCACAAAACAATCAACGGGGTTAATAAAATTCAATTTCTACTACAAATTTAATAAGAAACATTCAGGAATAAGTCAGTAACATACTGTTGAACAAAGAAACATCCACCACCCTAAAAAGGGAAAAGTAAAAAAATTATTTGATGTTTCCACACATCAGACAATTTCATATCAAATGTCGCCTGAATCAGAACAATAAAACCTCCCAATCAATTGAAACAATCCAAACTCCAGTTGATTGGCTTTAATATCAAAGATTTATTGCACATTGTCAGAATAACTGAATCAGGGTTGATTCTAAACATAAAACGACAGTGCGTAGCCAAGTGGACCCCGAACGCGATTATTCGGAATGTCTCGCATTGCTTCATGCTCGTTTCCTGCATGGTCCCACGATGATAGGACAATAGAAATGGAACTCCCGCTCGCAGGGGCTCAAACAATATGCTTGACCGAGCATTGCATAACGTCCCGAATGGCACGCCAATTAATTATCTTCCAGTTGTGTTTCGACGTTAATCCGTGCGAGCGAGCCACCGAAGGACTTACGGGACCTAACTCCACTAGCCTACAATCCTTTTCTTCCCTTTTTTGCCGAGTTCCAGTTGACCAGACAACTATCGGAAAAGAATCACAAATCACGACTTTTATCTGTATCCGGCCCTATTAATTGATATTTCCAACACAGAATCGTTCATTACTAAAAAGCACAAAATCAACAACATATTTGTAATATGTGATAAATACCAATCACAAACAACATTATATTTTGTTAATTAGTTACTAATTAGTGTTTTCGCAAGAACGTATACCAAAAACCACGATAAACAAACATGATATTAATATTTAATTATATGGCATATGCGTAAACCGGTTATAATCCATTAAGTTTATAGGTAGTACGTGACTACCGATGAATGATTATTTTATTAATATTCAAAGTTTCTTGATGATCAAAATCCTTTAAACATCCTTTAAATCTTTCCTAGTTTTAATATTTCAATTTGAATTCAGAGAATAACAGCAGTTGTTTGTGATTCCAACCAATTACAAACAGCTCAACGTAAAACAAAAAAAAAATTAACATAATAACAACTTTTATTTACAGTGGATAACTTCATAAAAAGAGGAATGGACGAGAAAACACATCATTAGCTAATTGAGCATTGAAAAATAACGTCATGGACATTGCTTTGTAATTTTTGTAATTAAAAATTTCCCTTTATATTTTTAATTAAAATTTTTTTGTAAATTTTTTTAAAAAAAAACTGTTTGGTTATTAATTCCGGTTATCTTATCGACACTTTTTTTTGCAGGTTTTATTAGTCTCACAACCATTTAATCCTGATTTCTTAATTGCTCGTATTTTAGCGCACACCATAAACTTCTCGTCAGTAGTTTCCCACCCCCCTAACCACGCTTTAACGCGGTTGATCTGAGTTTGCGTCTAAAGTTTCCCTTTGAGCGCTTCTGTACGCCAGTAGTGGTTCCCCTTTCCAAAACATTGGTCTCTGTGTAGTATTTTAAAACACTAAGATCCACTTTTAGATTAACGTAAGCAGTCCTTGGTCCTTAAAAGTCCTTGGTGTTCAGTGACTTCATCAGATATTACTTGTGGAACATAATAACTCAAAATATCCTCAAGTGTTAATGAACAATAACAGATGGCTTACAAGTTTAAACTTGCAAAACGAACGACCATTAACCGATAACTATCGATTGGAAAGTTTAATAACTAATATCCAAATATTCCGGATAATGCAGCAAAGCCTTAAAACTTGAAAACTAAGATTACCAAGATCTCAATCTGGAATAATCTCGTAAAATATTATTGAAAATTTTAGTTTGTTTTACTACCGGTTTACTGTTCCTCTTCTTCTTTATCCTTTCTTGTTGTTTTGGTGGTAAGAAACGGTGTGGGGTTAGAGGAAGTCTATAGAGTGAGCTATAGCGCGTCGGGGCTAATTCTCGCGTTTGTCGTAACGTTAGTTTTATGTTAATGGCATCGCGGCCACTAAATTTTGTCTACGTAATGGCGCGCTTAATGGCCGCGCCTCAACAAACCGTAATTGTCATTAGATGACTCCAGCGTCGACCGTCGACGCCACTGCGTTACACATTGAGTGCGAATTGTATTACCCCAAAACTGACTCCACGACCAAAACTAGGATAACATTTAAATATTAGAATAATCACATCACATCATGACACCAGACACTGAACCTAACCAACCCCCAAGCCAACAATGTCGGTAATGCTCTGGGGAGTAAAAATTGCGAGGGTTAATTCGTTCATTTATGATTAAAATTTAAATAAATGTAAATTCGATTCTATAATGCAAACCTCAAATGTTTTTTTGGGACCAGACTATGAAAAAATCTAATTTATTTAAATAAATTCATTTTGTTTATGTGTATTTGTGATTTGACTCTTAATGTCTAATTTGCTTCAAGTGGAAAATTGAAAAGAGAAATACAAAAACTTTATCAAACAAAGCCGTGGTTGCCTGTCGCAGAATCAGTGCCTGCAACAAACGCGCAGAGCCAACCGCAAATTTACGCCAGAGTCGACAGGCGAGAGGCGTGTGCCCTTTGTCACGCCAGCGTCACGTGTCTGCCCTGCCTGGAGCAACTGTTCCCACCCAAATGGAAAAACATTGTAGCGAATATATACCGTGATTTCGCTGGCGTTGAGGGTGACCAAGGTTCAGGACGCGCACCGGTCCGAATTCAATTAAAATTATCTTAATACTTGTTCGACCAGTGTTGTGAGGGTCAACACGCATTCGTTCTATAATCTCGCAAAGACAATTGGATATTTAACCTGCACGTACGATGTTTGAGGTTATGCCAACATATGTTGCAAGAAAGGCTAATCGAGACATTTATCTAATGACTTTGGGAAATTTATCAATGCGGTTTTAATGTCCGTAGGATAATGGCATAAAAGGACGTTAGGAAAAACTTAGTAAGCCACTCCCAGTTATGCTCCGCCTCCAATCCAATATGAGAATTCTGATTGGACTACCCCCACCAAAAGAGTGGGATCAAGTAGAGTTAAGTTAAGTTCGCAGCCAATGACTGAGAACATTTCCAACGTCCCACCTTTTCTAGCCACGCCCAATTAAGCTCCGCCCTTTGTTTAATAAACAACCAACCCTTAGACATGAAGTGATGTGCGTTATTTGAAACGGAAGCCCTTTTTAATTAATTTAATTGAAATTAAAATGTAATTTGAAAAATTCTGACCAGAAACATTGATTACATAATCGTAAAGTACTTTAACCAGATTAATTATGTTATTACTTGCGTCTGGTTGGCTTCAATTTAGAAAAATTGTGTGCACTCACAAACAAGTAAAAATTAATTAAATTAAAAACTCTAGGTAATTGCAATAACCATGAAAGGTTTCCATGGATTTGCAAATTTTTGCTTAAAATGCAGTTTCAAACAATTCTTTCCACAAATGCGTAAAAAATACCAAGAAATGTTATGCCAATCAAACCTTTTAAGAGTTGAACAAAAAGTTTATAAACTTCAAAGCACATCTAAAGTTTCTGTGCTGTCATTTTGACATTTACCTCACCTCAATCGAACGCTGCAAAAAAAAATGAAGAAATACCAAAGCAACTTTTTGCGTCTCACTGATAAAAAGTGATGAAATGCAACGTATTTCTATTCATATAGTCTAAAAACCTTTCTAAGCGATTTTCTATGATCTAAATAATTGATTCTCAAAGTCTGTTATCATGCCGAAATCGTTTATCTTTTGCAGGCGCGCCTACAGTTCCAAAGTGTTTCCGTGTGTTCACCAACAACTCGCTCGGTTGCTTTGTGCGCTCTCTTCGAAACACATTTTTTAACACTCGTCTGACATTTCTCGCCGCATTATATTTTTTTCACGCTTCGTGTGTGGCTGGCTTTGTTTTAGTTTTTGCTTACAAACTCCTCGCGCGCGTTCACGGGCCGTTTGTTTTTTACTTCCAACTTTCCGGCGCCTCCACCCGTACTTTATGTCATGTCAAACTTGCACGAGGAAGATAAACATTCCTGCAGCTGGCGAACAACTGCAAAACCAGCACACAACAAATACGTACAAACGCAGTCAAAGAACAAACAATGATATAGTTATAGTTATTAACCAAACATACAATTAATGAGAAGGGTTAAATTTAGACCAATGAATTAATCTATTGAATTATTGAATATTCGGAGTGTAATTGAATAGTTAAGTATCGTATTACTGATATAATTGGAATTAATTGCAATTAAATTCCGTGTAATCATGTAATCACTGTTTCCACCTGGAGAGGTAGTACACTTGCCAGGAAATCGGAAATTATTGCTAATCGTCATGCTTTGGATCACTTTGCTGATGAAGTTGATGTGAAGTTGAAAGATCCGGAATCAGATTGAGATAACGTTGACACGTGTCAATCCAATTTGTGTTCGACTTAACACTCAACCTCAAAAATAAACGTTGCGAAAATTCAGCTGTCACAAGCCGACATAAAAAAGAATTTCATTACGCTTTTGATCAAATATAAAAAGAGTCTAACAAAACAAAGAATTCGTAGGTGAATGAAAAGAAAAGGAAATGAAAAATTCCGCGCATGATCAGTATTTCACCGGTAACTGACCGAACGTGAAGAAAATCCAAAAGAAAAAAGAAAGCGAAAAACCTCGCAAGTCTTGTTGAATGCTTTCGATTATGATGAATGTCGACACGTGGAATAACATGAAACATGCATTTCATCCCATTCTTGTTATTTTCCTCCTTTCAGACACATAAATTCCATTCCCAGTACGCGAATATATTTTTGCATGGCTTTATGTAAGAAATCAATACGTTGAAATCTATACTTATACTTAGACTTATACCTGAAAACATCCCCCATCCGCGCACGGATATTATGAGATTTTAAACATTTGTTTTATCTTGATGATTTTAGGGTTAAACAATGTGGCAGTTGTATTAACCTGTTTCACTTTGCAAATGCCTACTTTTGCTTTTCGCCAACTCAACGTCACTAAAATGTAATAATACAATAATGGCAGGATTATTAATTAAATCACTGCTCTCATGTGTTGCCTGTATTAGGTACGTGTGTTTCGAATTTCCGTCATTCGCCCTAATACACCTCGCGCTGGAGCTCACTGGGTTTAATGGAGTGGAGCAACTTCGAATGCCGGTTGATTATATTATTTAGGCGTAAATTAGACGTAAACAGAGATGTTTAGTAGGTCACATACGAGCACACTCTCTGAACGTAAGCACCAGAAAGGAGGAGACAAAATGAGGATGAATCGTAGACTCAGGCGATAATTTAGGAGAGTAGTTTTGAATTAGTCAAACATTACACTTTGTAACAAAGCTGGATAGTCAAACATTTAACGTTACAATTCAATTCTAAAATGATAAAATGTGCACATTTATTATTTACGTTGTTTAAATAAATGTGTTTCTTTAAAGCTCGTAAATCAACCAATCAACGATTAGGATCCGCCCCATAACCAGAACTACAATGTTAACTACTGCGCACGCAACGCACACCGTTGGGCGTTTCCATGCTCTGTAGCACTTAGCAGCGCTCTGATTCGCCTAACGCTTAATTAAGCCACGCCCTACTACCCGGTACTACTCGCTTACCTCTATCGTACAATCTAGCTTAACCCGCCCATAACTTTATAATAAAAAATAGTACTAATCCGACAAATACTACGCGGTAGTAAAGTTTATAACAAATGTTTTAATTAAAAAGCTTACGCTAACGTTAAATTCTAGTCCACTACTTATATTTTGGGAGGAGTGTAATCGTGGTGGATCAAACATAGGTTATGTATTATAAAGTTTACAGTGTACACGATTAAAAGCAAATTAAGATTATGCGTGTGGGCAGTTTGTAGCTAATTTGATGGTAATGTCAAGTTTGAATTGAGTTGGAAGGCAATAAGCAATATTGCATATTGCTAATACACCCTCAGCCACTTCACCAATAAAGTTAGCACGCAATGGTGGCGTGTTGTGAGCATTTCCAAAGCTCATTTTGATGAAGATCGTCAAGCTTTCCACACGTACGCGGATCACATTAAACGCCCAAACTCCAATTTTACATGATGACTCTCGAATATCCACAGCGGATACAGCGAAGACGATTTAATGAAGGTTTGATTACACAAGCAAAGTGTTAATCGGTAAGTTCGCCGATCAAAATTAGTTGCATATCAATCGATATTTCAACACAATACGTCAATACTTAACAAATTACAAACAAAACAAACAAAAAAAGATAAACAATTTGGAATTTGGAATATTAAAAACTAACAGTGTTAATGAATTAAAAATTGTAGTGATGCAAAAATCCAATCAATTTTTTATAACGTTAGAGAACGTTGATAAAATAATTAAAAACAGAAAATATAAGAGTTTTAGTCAATATTAGTGATCAGGACACGCCCCTGTATCAGTTTGAGGTGCAGCACCTCCCACTCTACATACTGCGCTGTGATTCGCTTAACACTTACATAACCCACGCCCTATCACTATCACTCAACCAATCAGTGTTCGTTCTCCTTCCTCTTATCAAATTTTACAAGTTGAACGTTTTATTCGTGAAATTCAAAACTAACAAATAGAGTTAATTAATCAGTAAAAAAAAAACTCTGTGCTAAAAAATTCAAATCAATTTTTTATTAAATGTTTCCAAACAAACCAAGTGCGTACTTCTTGCAGTACCAAAAATAAAAACATGAAATTTATGAGTTTTGAGCCCGAGAAAAAAAGCAAATATTGAAAACGTTTATTTATGAGTGCTATTAATCACCACAGCGGGTACAAAAAACCGCATTAGCAACATTCGTAACATTGTAACATTGTACGCCACACGGAAGGCTCAATTCTCCCAAAAGCCGTAAGTAAAAAAAGCTTAAAAGGCAACACCGAACTCAGAAAACTCGCATTCACGTATTTTCGGGTGCTTTTCACTTGTTTTCAACTTTTATTGCAAAAGAACCAAAAAGTTCGCCAAAAGACCTAAAAGCTTCAATAGAATTTCCTGGTTAATTAATGTGAACCAAGACACCAAAATTTATATTCAGAATTTTATCAAAAATACAATAACTTGACGTTATTGAAAAAAAAGAACACAACATTTTGTGAATTCCCTACGTCTGGACGTGTCTGGAGTTTTGATCAAACAACTTTATTCTCCAAAGAGTCTAAAGGACCAAAAACGATTGACAGTCATCGTTCAAAAACAGAGTTTTGTGATCTGGCCAGAATACACAAAAAACAACAAGGGTAGAATAGTAAAAAACAATGACCAGTCGTAAAATATTGATAGACAAACCAAAAATTGATTTGGATTTTTATAAGTTTACGGATTTTATTTAGTTATTAGAGTAAAGTGATTTTTTGTGATGTGCATTCAGTGAAAAAAGTCGCGTAGTGAATAGGGGTGCGTGCTGATTACGATAACAACACAAAACCCTTAGGAAAAAAAACCTACATATTAAATTACATTTGCTTGATAGAAAAGGACGAGAAAAAAACGTATTAGCGTGATGGATACTTTAGCGCACTCTGTTTAATGTGATTTAGAGATTCACAGATTGTAAAGTTTTCAATGCAAATGGATAATTTTGCAAATTGTACGAATTCCTCAAATTGATTCAGAGATATCTTTTGCTCTTCAAAGCTTTGCAACTTGTTACATGCACAGATCAAAGCACCAAAGTCAAAAAAACTGTAAAGCTACAAAAACTTTGAATAAAAAATGTCCATTGATCACAATCCAAAAAAAAAACTAAACCAAAGTTTTTTTTTTAGAATCAGGATTTTTGCGAAAACTAAAAGAAAAATTATGTGTAAAATGTGTAAACTTCATCATCTTCACCTCTTTTCCGCACGAAGGCAGCAGCGAAATCAAAAGCATGATTAACTCAAATTGATATTCATGAAACTCATGAGACCAGCGCGCGTGCTCAGCAGATGAATGATTGTGCCATTTTATGTTTAGAGCGTCGCCCTTGAACGCCTGCCGGTACTCCATCCATCAAAACGCAAGAATGATATATTTTCCGCCACGCAAATATTAAGACACCAAACAAATAACCAAGTGAAAATGTGCTTCGCATAGAACGTAAATCCGTGAATAAATAGGCATGTAGATGTGCGAGATATTAATTATTAGAAAACCAGTAAAGGGATGAAAACGCTGCAGCCATGGATATGGTAAATGTTACAAGTTTAATGATGTCTACTAGTTGATGGTGTTGTTGTTTTTTGTTGTGTGTTTTTAACTTCCTGTTGTTATCTTGTTTCTTGCCAAGTCAAACCAGGACAACCTGGTACATTAGTCATAAGATAAACAACGAGTTAGGGAGCAATCGAAGCGCGACTCAATGGCAAAACAAACGCCTTGGGGTGGTTTCCGTTTAGGCCCGGCTTTATAATCTTATCCCAGGGCGCACTTTGATGCGCGCACGCAAAGCACACAAGAGGTGACACGCACTCGAATGCGCGCAATGAAATGTCTGAAGAAAAGCTCGCGAGCAAGAAAACAAGCACGTATTGCACGATAAAACTCGCCGAAAACAAATTACGCTTAATGCTATGAAAGCATAACGGTCTTTTACGTTCTGTTGATATTGTTGATCTGGACCATAAAGATAATACTAGAAATTACAACATTTTTTTTAAAGAAATTACAAAAAAAATTTAGAGTAAAATTTTTGATTTTTTTCATTAAAATATAGATAAATGGTTGATTAATTAATATAAATTAATGATGTTATACATAAAATGAAAGCTAATTAAATTCTGCGTCTTGTAAATGTATTGTTTTAAACAATATATTATTTAGTGCTGAAAAAAAGGAGTGAAGTAAAATTAAAAAATAAAAATTTTGGATTTTTATTATAAAAACTCAAACTTTGATATTAAATAATTTTTTAATTATGTTATGTTATATATCAAAAGATGCAGAATTTAATTATCTTTAATTTGATGTATAACACAATATATATTTAAATAAACATAATTAAAAAAATGATTAAAAACAATAATATTTTGAAAATTTAATTTTTCATTTTTTTAAATTCAAACTACAATAACATGTTAATGCAATTTTATTTATTAATAATGTTATACATCAAATCAAAGCTAATAAAATTGCCTATCTTTTGATGTATAACATTCTTAATTAATAATTAAACAAACATCAAAAACCGTATTGATTAATAATTCAAACGATGTTGTAACCCGAAAAAAAACGTTGTACTTAAAAAAGACAACTAGTTGTGTAATAACATAAAAAAGCTTACCCAAAACCATAAAACTAGATATAAAACTAGCCGAAAAATAAAAGCACGAAACATATGCGGCGTAAAACCGTCAAGTTTTGATGATAAACTGTGATCCAGGAGCGCGATAAACACGACCAAAGCAACGTTCATTAAACACCAACAAAAAAATATTATGCTGGTTCATTTCGCGCGTTTTCACTTTTTTCCTAAATGATTAATTTGATAGGTATTACTTCGTTTAAAGTGTCGGCCTTCATAGTATAGAGGAGCAATGGCTGCGTGTGGGCAGCGCGCTCGAATAAACTAAAATTTATAGCACAAAGTGTCGGAGTTATACCGGACAAAAGTGAGATACGCCGGGAAATGGCGAATGGAGATTAATTTCTACCTTCCCAGCTGCAAACCACCGACCAACATACGAGCGCAAATCCAAAATATGTCTACAAAAACCATGCTTCGAATAGAATTCCACTCTGTTTCAAAACACATCAACTATATCACAATCAGTTATATTCATTTTTTACAAATAAATAAATTGCACACATAAATTGCAACTAAATAATGCAATAGGATGCAATCAAAACGAATTTTATGACTCATAGCGCAGCGAAAGGTTACAAACAAACATTATATTTACGGTTCATATTAGTTTTGGTTAAAAGTTTTAAGGGTGGTAAATAGCCACTTGAGAAAATGGTGCATGTAGATTTAATCAGACGTGAATGTTTTTTTTTGGGGGGTCGACACCGTTTTGAATTATTCCCTAGGGTCGTGTATCGTGCCTTTCATCAATCTTAATCTTAATATGCGAGAATTTGAAACAAAAAGTTTTTTAGGCAAAAAAAAAACAATAAATCAATCAAAATTTGCTTTTAAGACTTTAAGGTGACCGGCCATTTTCCTGCAAAGACCAATCAGTTAATTTACTTCTACTTTGACTAAAAGCACAAAGCGTTAGTTGAATAACACCAATCGCGTGACTTATTATTATGATTGAAATGATTGTTGCGGTAATACGATGAAAAGAACTTATGCTTTTGGAAAAAATTATGTTTTATGTTTTTTTTACATTTATTACTTTATTAATATCCCAAATCACCACGTAAAACTAACTTAGAATGCCTACAAACGTAGTAAACGCAATATATATATAGCGGTCGTTTAGTAACGGTAGTAGTTGCCATGGCAACGAGTGCGTTACGTAGCGACAAAGCGCGCAATGTTTTTGATAAAAAATACGTTAAATTCTAATTGGTTTTAATCATGTCATACATCAAAAGATGCGGAATTTAATTAGCTTTCTTTTAGTAAAAAGTATAATAACTTTCGATTTTTAAACAATGAGATATAGCTGTTTATATGAAAAAAATCATGAACTTTTTTTGATGTTTTGCGTTTTTGTTCAGTTATTTTGTATTGTATATTAACTTGTAATGCTCATTAATACCTAAAACGTGAAATACATATTGAATAGTCGAACTGCATTTGCCTAACTGTAATTTACATGTAACTGTAGCGTTCCAAACGAACTCAGAATAATACAAATGCACGACTATTGAAATAAATTCTCGTAATTATTGGTATCAACGTATCAATGATATTAATCTGCTTGTATTACAATCGGCAATAACACAATTTGTGCATGCAGTTGGCATTAATATAAACAATTTGATCGAAAATTAACCAGAGTTTGTTTAACCCGTTCCTAAATAATCAATTGGACGCAATTTAATTTTAATTAATTCGACGCATACGCTTCAACAAATACAGAACAAAGGGCATCAAATAAGGTTTTATTAAATTTATTAAAATCCTAAAAATAAATTTTTTGGGCAAAGTTTGAACAACAGATTTGTCACAATTTCAATCCGAAATAAAAAGTATCCAAAACTCAAAAGGATGTCTAAATGCTCCGGATACTTTTAAACCGAATAAAAGCTCCGTTAAAAGTTAGTAAACTTAATGAAGCGAGTGAAACTTTTCGGACAATAACGAATCGAATCAATCGTGCCAGAACGGTCCCACAAGGGCCCCAACAAACGATTATTTTGATTTTTCCACGTTCGCGAAGACCTTTTTCTTGCGAAGTGGGCGTTCTAAGATGGAGAGATTAATCAAAAAGTTGCCCAAGCACGTCCGGACAGAGTGTGCAGTTGTTCACATATCAATATTTAAGTAGAACTCAAAAAAAAACAGAAACTTTTATTGTGTTAAAAAAATCTGTACTAAGAAAATTTTAATATCAACATTTTAATATTTTTAGTTTAATAAATATTGCGTTAAAAAAACATTTCATTCAATTTGGTCCAATATTGTGGGCCTGTAATAAAAAGCGGATATTTATTTTTATGGATTTTTCCTCGTAAATTTCCCAGGGGGTTAATTTTATTTCATTTTTATATTTTATATTTTCGGGTATAAAATGACAAAATGCTAGACGGTCGCTAGCCAACCATCATAATTAAATTTACTTTCACTTTTCCATCATTTAATTTCGCCGTGCGCACACCCCCCGAAAAGTTTTTCTTTTGTGCGCCTGTGTTTGCAATAATTCAACTTTTAACTCACTGAATTATTAACTTTATGCACACAATGCGCCCAATTTAAAACCATTACGAGGTTCTTTCAAATTTTTCTTCCTTTCACTAGAAGTATTTTATTAAGTAAAAAGAACGAAACACAACAAAAATACAAAAGAAAATAAGAAAAATGTAACAAAAAGTAAAACTTGCAAACCTGAAGAGAGATGAATTATTTGGTTGCAAAGTTCGATCATTTATTAGCCATGACCTTAGAGTAATATTTTATTTCTTGTGAAGGCATTATCGACGGTTATCTATCAATACCCAAGCGTGGCATAAATTTAATTAAATTTTAATTCCTTGCTTCAACCGACAGCCTGAGCAGCATCGATGGACGCTGATGGTTGATGTTTGCGCGGGATTATCAAAAACTGTCAAAAGTTTTACGAAATTTGTGAAATACTGATTAATGTCGAAAGACATGACAAAAAAATAAACCAAAGTTTTGTAACTTTACATGGAAATGTATTTTTCTTGAGGTAAGACTTCATTTTTTTTATAAAACCAAAATTGCCTGTAACAAACAAAATTTTAACCTTATATTGTTATACATCAAATGAAAGCTAATTAAATTTTGTACCTTCTTGCAAAAAAAAAGTTTTAAATAAAAAATTATTTAACACTAAAAGTTGACTTTAAAAACAAACCCCCAAAAATTGTTTTGGGATTTTTTTTACAAAATCACTCATAACTTATTAATAATAAATTTTAATGTAATTAAAATATACACCGTTAAAAAGCCAATTAAATTCTGCATATTTTAATGTATAACACTCCTGTTTAAATATTTTATTTAATAGTTAAAATCTTAATTAACTTTTTATAAATATACGTTACTCGTTTTTGTTGTTTCATTGCTAGACTACATACAAGTTTCTATAGTTATTTGTTTGATTTAAAATCAGCAATGTGTTTTAAAGGCTAATGAAACTCATGACAAACTCCGGAACAAAAATTGTTCAAGGCTCATTTCAGGCAGTGCGCCAATGCGATGCGACTGCGGCAATTCCGGGGTAGTGAAATGCTCGCGCTGGCATGAACATGCACGACTGCAGCAGATTACATGATTAATTATGACTTCGCATTACATCCCCGCGCTCAACGCGCTAGTTTTGCGCGTGCACCTCCTCATCCAAACATGGCACGTCGCTTGTTGCTTGCCGGGGGGTTGCATCCATTTAGAAATGAAAACGGCCATGGTTCATTGATAACAAAAAATCAATGCCGCTCACCGAAAGAGCAAATAATCAACGCATTACCGCAATGTATATTCCACCCTTAATTAATCATGCATGCGCGTAACAAAGTTCTAAGTTGCAAGAACTACTACCACGCACAATGCAAACGAAGAACAGAAAAACGCAAGAAATTCATATGAATGATGCAAGCTTTCAAAGGTTGCTAGCAAAAAAGGAAATAGGATAACATTTGCGTTCGCATGCGTGCTAAATACTAACGCTAGGCCAAACGAGTAAGTGAGTTTGGCGAACGTTAAGCCGTTAATTAATTGGCTCATAAACCGCGATCTATGCGAAGGCAACGTGCAAGCAAAAAGCTGCTTATCGTGATTGGGGTACAATATGCATTCGTTGGGTAGTTATAACTACATTAATAACTGTATATTAAAAATGTTATAATAAAAAAATAACTTGCAATGTGAAGCAATTAACTTTTTATTCACTTGAATTAAAGAATTAAATTTTAATTTCTTTTTAATGCTTCAAATTAAAAATTGAAAATAAACCAATTTCCCGCTTGGTTGGAAAACATATTTTCCTAGTCTCTACTCTATATAAGATTACACTAGCTTACTTACCACAAGACAAAAAAACAATGTTTATTTCCCTTGTGCAATGTTTGTAGGATTTTGTGGTTATTGGGCCTACATTCTCATTCAGTTTGGGAGCCGCTTAACAACCAACCCCAAAAAAATTACATACATTATTCATTCGCAACAATATAGGTATTTGAAAAAACTAAACAAAAACATTTTACTGCAACTCGGCCATAAAGTAATTTTTCAAACAAACTAATAGTCTGCCAAAAACTTCTGCAAACTAAAAACTAAAACATCTAAAAGTAAGAATTTTTTGACTATACACTTGTTTTAAATGTTTTAAATTAACGTTAACTTTAAGTAGGTAATAATAACTTAAATTTAATATTAGAATCATTTACGTAACTTAAATATTTAAGAAATTAGAGCAATTTTAAAATTTCAGAAAATTTGACTTTAAAAAAATCTAAAGTTTAAAACGTTATAGTTTATAAAGTATTAAAGGTACATTCATCATTAAAAATGTATATTATAGTAAATTTATTTAAGTTTAAAAAGTTACTAATAAGTTTATGGAAAAACTACCCCTTCACGGTTAAAACTTTAAAAACATAAAAATAATCATTTTTTCACTATTTTTGCTTTAAAAAAAATAATTATTTTATTCTAAATATTTTTTTAATTAAAATTATTAATAAATTCATTACTTAACAAATAAAAAAAATAAATATAAATAATTTTGAAAATATTGCCAAAAAATGTTACATGTGAAATATAGAGTGGAGGCGCCGGGAAGTTTAGTATAACTTATGTTAGGATTTATATATTTTTATTCCATTATCATTTTAATCTTTATATATATTTCAACCATAATAATGCTCGGTAATAACATCGTTTATTCTGGCCAGTCATTCACGTCAATAACTCCGTGAAAAAAACGTGATATTCCACAAAATAAAATCTAGTTTTTCATTTATTTGTCTGGTGTTGTAAAGCTGTTTATATTGCTTCACGCACGAATGCATTCTCTGTCGTTGCTCTTTATCTGCTTTCTTCTATTTATGTTGGCTAGCTGATATAGTCAGCAAACATCACTCACGGCAGCACGAGTTGATGAAACCAACAAACGCATTCGTTGCATGCACAAAAATACGATCTCATACATAAATGCACAGAATTCCTCTTTATTCACTCCATTTAATTAAATAAAAAATCTCATAATAGAATCGTACGAAAATCTTTAATATTCTTCATGTATATGAAATTTTTTACTCGAATTGTTTACGTCCACGATTTAAATATTCCGCTTTGCATATGCATCAGATGCAAATTGAACTCTAAATACCCGAAGAGTATTGTTACCGTTTCGAGTTTCAAGTTGCTCGTACTCCCTTTCATTTACTCAAATAATAACACACTATTGTTATTGTAAATTACAAATTTACCACCCCGCTGCCACAGAATGCGCATCTGAGCAGGACGAAAGTCAAAAGCGCTCTCGCATTAGCATAAACGCGCCGCGAATAATTCGATTAAGCAACGTGCCACTTCAGTTTGCTTTATTTGCGTGCATTGCATTTGCATGGTTTTGCATACGTCGTAATATATCATCGTGATACGCGCAAAGTGCGCGAGAAGTGAGGAAACAACAAGCTTCAAACTGAACAAAAACAAAAGTGGAAAAAAATTTGTCAAACAAACTTTTTGTAAATAACAATTTACAAAGAAAAATTTACTCAAACTATTACCCAAACGCAAAAAACCACCACTGTCGTAAATCATAAATCTCCACACGCGTTTTGATGCTCCAGGGCTCACATTATTTATGTCCAATGCGCCATGTTGTTGTTTTTTTTCATATTCAAAGCACCACACAAGAAGTCAAAGTAAAAGCGCAAAAGCAAAAAGCACACGCGTCGACACGTATACTACTAAACAAATAACATCACATGTGTGCCCCCATCCCCCCGTTGTGCTTTTGTTTTTTATTTGATCCGTTTAAGGATGATTTATACCCCAAACATCCAAAAATGTCATGAACCAACTCACAAATCAAGTAATTTGTGAATTTTTCAATTTAATACACAGCACAAGTCATAAATAACCTCAAAATTGTTATAAATTTTTTGTGGGTGACTTTGACACTTTGATATCGAACAAATCCGCAACCGAAAACATACAATTCGCTCGATGATTTTTCGGTGATTGTGCGGTGTGTGTGCCGTTAACGATTTTACGATTCAATAAAAGATTATGGCTGCAAACAAACCACAAAAACGACTACCAAAAGATAGAAAGCAGCCAAAAACGATGAAACAAACAGACCGCGACAAATGCGTTGAATACAGCCCTGAAATATCCCGAGAAGCAGAGAAGTAATTAAATGTGACAGGCTTTGATCACCCCAAAATGGCAGCGAAAAAGCAAACCAATAATAATGACAATAATAATAAGTGGCATACAAAAATAACTCGCATAAAACTATATGAATGAGGGGTCCTCAATCCTGAAAGTTTCTTTTGATTATGATTACAACACTTAGTGCCACGACAAAGCACAATAAAGTAAGTTTCATATAATAATTCCGTGGGGATTATACACAAGTATTGTTTTTATTGCTTTTGTAAAGCTTTCGTTAACCTTCATTAAGGTTACGATAATGTTATTCACGATGTGGCAGCCGTTTAGGATTGTTAAACGAGTATCATAATGAAATGATTCGTGCTGGCTTGGATTTTCGTTGGAAAGCAATCCTAAATCAACCGCTAATATTTGCATATGTCCAAGCTGGGTCACCGAATATTGAGTCAAGAGACCCTTCCGTTGTTGGACAACCCAAACCGACGGGCATGTGTCAACACTAATTCATTTAGCAACGAATTGACAGCGCATGATAATTTAAACTAAACTTCATTAGTATTTCCATAATATTTAACTTAACTTCTTCTCCCTAACTTTTGTTGGTTGTAATAATTTTCTTGATGAAAACAAAATAAAACAAAAATGATTGACAGCAAGGCGTCAGAAGGTAATGACACATTCTCGTTCCACCTTGAGAAATCTCCAGACGGATTTTAATAAAGCCACCAGTCAAATACAGATGCTGGAAAATGTTAATTTTTCACCCTTGAATGAACCGACAAAAAATTGATCCCTGCCATGCGAGGATTTCATGGCCACGCAATTCGCTTTTGATTAATACGACCTCAGCGTAAAACAGAAATTATCTACCCTCATAACGTGAGACGTTTCTTTTTATTGCGACTGTGTGCAAGAACTAGAACTACCACACCATTGCCGCCAGCAGCATGCGGATAGTTGTAATTCCGAGTTTGATGCGAATTTAAATGCTCGACGAGGCATTTCAGACATTAAACGATTCTATTCGGACCATGAAAGGTTGGGAAGGACGCCGAAGGACCAAGGACGGTAGTTTGGATGCGCATTTAGGACTCCATCAAGTGGTATCGCTTCTTCGACTCGGTCTGCCCGAATTGCGTTTAAATGGAATCCGTAAATCTTCATTTAGTCATTTTGCTCGACAGCAACAAAACTAACAACGACTCAACGAGTACACACTATTGAATTATATCGTTTTATGACGGTTGTCACAATATATAAATAGAAATAACTTACTATCTTTATTACATTTTATTTCTCACAATAAATTCAATTCATATACCCGGCGCCTCCACTCTATTTAAAAACATATACTTAAAATTTAATTTTACGTTATCAAAAAAAAAAAAACAATTAACTATTATTTAAAATATTTTAAATTATCTATGGAAATATAAAAATAATTTTTCCATTTTTATTTTTTGTAATTTTTTTTTTATTTTACCCGGCGCCTCCACGCTATTTAAAACATATACTTAAAATTTAATTTTACGTTATCAAAAAGAAACAATTAATCACTATTTGAAATATCTTAAATTATCTATGTAAATATAAAAATAATGTTTGCATTTTTATTTTTTGAATAATTGTAAAGTTTTTTAATGTTACCCGGCGCCTCCACTGTATACATTTCGTTAAAACTTTTATTTGTATTTATAATAAATATCGTTAAAAAAATGTTTGAAAGTATTTGTGAGTTTTTATGAAGAAAATTGTTGACTGACGATAAAAATCGTCAAATCCATACACGTCTTGTAATCATATAAAGACTTCAGTGGTGATTTGAGTAAACATGGAAAAGTTTTCCGCCCAGACACCTTTGATGCTTCTGTGGCTTGACCGAGCGTGTGTAAATTCCAGAGAACTCGCTCGAGAATTTTGCATGCTAACACACGGATCAAAGACTCGAAATGTGTTAAACTTTGAAACTTTCGCCGTGCAATATTAACTCGCCTAACTTTATTTTCGCAGTTCCAAACATCACGCTCCCTCACAAATAATAAAGATGAAGCAAAATAAATCAAAACCCAGACATAAACCAATTAATTTCGTTATTACAAAGTAAAACGTAAACAAAAACAAAACAACTCAAGTAAATAATCAACGAAGCATTAGACAACCGCAATGAAAATATTTTCGTGTATGAAATTATAAACAAAAGAATTAATGTATGTATTGTGTGCAATATTTATAAAGGAAATAAAATTAAATCTCAAACAGATTTAATTGTATTTGCATTTGTGCGCATTATATTGCGTGACATTTTAAAATTTCCTCCCCTTTTCGATTATTCGCCGTCAAATTGCATTCAGATGCATCAATTTGCACATAATGAACGCTTCGCATGAAACTAATGAAAATAATTAATGATTCATGCCATGTGTGCAAGTTAGCACTGAGTGAAAACGTACTGGCACAACACACAACTGAAATAATTCTGTCTACAAATATTTGCCGGGCGGTAAAAACGCACGGATTTTAATTAATGCATAGCAAACGCTTGTTTTCCGCGCGTAATGTATCGACGAGCTTTTTGCAAACAATCACGCATGTCAACAGGACATCTATATTTAATAGCGTAATAAATAATTCGAAAAAATACCAAAAACATGACAGCGTGTAAAAAGAACAGCGTAACCACGATATGTTTGCCATAAATTTTCCAAATAGATTATTTTCGACATAAATCATAAAAAATATAATAGAAATTAAGTTTGCACGCAGAAACAAATAATCAGACGAGTTGAATTACGCGCCACCAGAGCAGTAAAAGCAAGTGAACACAATTAAGAATCCAGGGTGTGCGCTCGCTGTTTTTCTTTTACGACCAAGTTTTGTAGTCTTATCCAAGCAAAAAGAGTTAAAGAAATTTCCGGCGTAATCGTAGGGACTGCGTAAAACAACACTAAGTTTTATCGTTGCGTATCCTTTGCCTCGGCCAGTTTGTTTTATTTTTATTGCTGCAAGTTTTTTGTTTTTAATCTTGTAGATTTACACGTATTTTGGCACGGTTAAATTAAAATCAAATTTCGAAAGAAAAACACACCAAATACAGTTGTTATTATTAAGGGAGTAAAGTATGCACATACTTCGAGTGGATTTTTGAATAAATTATACGTACAATTCGCAGGAAAACGCAGGCAAGTCGTAATAATTGCCAACCATGTGTGTTGCGTTCGTGACAAAGCGTTGCCGAGATAAATCCTGCAGCACTCACGCACGAACGTCAACATGCGAATTTTTAATGCGCTTTTTATTCTTCCGTTCTTTTTATTTTTCTGCACGATTATAGCCGACACGCGCAGCACATCACCACTTTTGTTTTATTTATTTGGGGAAAGCGACGCAAAACTCCCGAATTATATACGCATGCAAAAATATCTCGGCGTGGGCACGCGCGACGCCTTCCAAATTGAGATGTAATTTATGGGAGCACGTGCAATTTTTTATTTTTCGCAGCATTAAAGACGAAACCTTTCGCAAACACGCGTAATTACCCTCTATTATGACCCAACTGTTTACGAATGCAAATGATACTCAAGATCCATTAACTGATTAATGATAAATTTATTCTACTTCACAATCTTTACAAAAATTTTATGTAAATTTTGTAAATGCAAGTTTGCTTACGAATTCGAATGCTACAATTGCAGGGAATGTATTCAATTGGGGGTAATAAACATGTTTTGATTGGAAGCGCCGAAAATCAGAGAGCACATCTCAACGGAACCATCATGATGGTGGCATAGCAATTATCATAACAAAACACAATCGATACGTGATGTTCGGATGCAGAAGGACTCCTTGTCCTGCGGCTGCTAGCATAAAGCATGCAGGGTAAACACAACATTACATGGCATAGCTTGGGAGTTGAGGTTTATATTGGTGAAGAGCCAGCAATCATGGTGAAAAGCCCTAACCCGACAAATAGGTAAATTATCTCAAAACACGTGCGGTTTGCTCGCACAACCAAAACATCCGGCAAAGAGTTTTATATGCCTCGCATGATTCACCCGCTGTTTGCGTTTCACCGCGCTGCTGGTGCAGGAAAATCTCCTTTGACTTTACAAAATGCGAGGAGCAAAATCTGCACAAATCCAGCTAAAGTTCGATGTAAAAACTCGAATAAAACTGGAAGAAACCAATCACAAAACTCCACTCGTAAACTGACAAAAAACGAAAGTATTTTATTCCAGCAAAGTATAACGTACAAAGAAAAGCATCATAAAAACGGTTGAAAACCGGGCTTGCAGCGCTACCAGTTCTTCAATTAATATCCGTAGCCAGCGTTCGACATTCGCATGCAGATTGCAGAAAATCGAACTTTTTCAAAGGCCACGGCCAGTGAGGGCATAGAATGTACAAAAATTCGAGACGGCGACGGTGAGTGGAGGAGCGAAGAGCCCAAGTTTTCTCAACATTTCGAGATTTTCTTCACCAATTCAAAGTGAACCAGCTGAGCATAGCCCGTCTAGGAAAACCAGCAGAGAAAAGGCAAACTACTCGAAAGAAGCAACATTTTCTCGAGTCTCGATCGTTATCCCGCCACACATGAGCACCAATACTCAAGATTTAACAAAAGTTGTGGAATGTCTTAGCAAAAAAATTACCGATAGGTGAATGTAAACGTTCCCAGGTGTTTTTCGGGGCGTATGTGGTAGAAAAAAATTTAAAGCGAGAAATATTTGTTTAAAATGCAAAATATCGTAAACCCGGCTGGAGACGACGACAAAATAGTCCTCCCTAAAGCACAATTTTTCATTCGCATTGCAGAAAATTTATTACGTCGTACGGTCCTATGTTCACTACTTCCACCTGTATGTCATCACATCACATCTCTGCGCGTGATATACTCGCGCTTGCGGTGCTAAACTCGCATAGCCGACAATATTAAGGACTTTTGCAAGGACTCGCTCGCGTTCATGGTTTTCATGCGCTCATTCGGGACCAACGTTCTGGGGCGGCAATATCGCGATATTCGCGTTTTATGTTTGTTTGCATACCCTTAGTGGTGTGCGGTTGTTTCCCATGCATGGCAAATAAATATCTTCGCGCCAACGACCAAATATCTTGTCAACTTGGGAGGCAAGCACTTTTGGAAATGTGCATCAAGCGTACATACCAAAAAACACCACCTTCTCCCTATCAAATTAAAAATGAATGTTGGCATAATTCGCTTAAAATAAACCCATAAAAACCATCAAAAGACCAATCTGTAACTTTTCACATAAAGTGAAAATTCGAGAATACCACCAAGAGCGTTAAAACTTTTTGTAACAAAACTAAAATTATGAAAATTACCCCTTATACCTTCTTGCGAGGGTGCTTTATATTTTAATAAGAAACACAGCTTTGCCATTCAGATAGGAAGTACTTAAACTTTAACGAAATCAAGAGTTTGATTGCACGACCTGTTGAAATTTGTGGAAATGTGAAACTCTGCACTCGGCGTTTATGACTATTCGAGGGGTAGTAGCAGTAGCAGTGGCGCAAGCAAGTTAACATTTAACATTTGTTTGCCGAATCCGTTCGCTCCTCGTTCATTAACTTAATTTGGTCCTGCCGTATCCCGCCGGCTTCAAACTCGCTCCTCTTGGCTGCACACGTCGCGGCTGCGTTGATGTGTTTAACTGTATCTTCACTCCCGACTCTCAAACTGAAAGTACCGGGTGAAATGAAACGAATACACGCGAGTGCGCCGGGGATGTTACCCACCCGCATGGGGGCCGCTGTTGTCTGCGAGCAACACTCCATCGTGAAAGTTGCCCGCTGGTCGGTGAGAGGTATATCTGATTTAATTACAATGAATGTTGGACGGACTTTATGGAGAGCTTTATTTTCGTTACGAGGAGCTGTGGTCCAGCCAAAAGGGTTCGTTGCTACGCGCTACCAAGGGACGAGCAACCGCGGTAAAGTCAATAAAATTACTGAATTAGATGTGAAAGAATTACTCAAAAGATTTAAAAATTGAAAACCAATCCTTTCATTTGCACACACAAATCCCAGCAGCTAAATCCAACATTTCCAATTCAATATTTTATCAAAATACTAATAATTCAGAAGATCAGTTTCCAGTGTTTCTTCGAGGGTTACGGCCACAAAGATACGCTTCACGCAGCGTTAAATTCAAATGCATATTTTCCGCGTCATAGCTTTCGACAGGTTATTTTCCTATTTCCAATCCTGCAAATGGTTTCTTCGATTTCTGCGGAACGCCTTATCTATCTCCAACGTAGCATTGCAAGGCTGTACTTCGGTTCAGTTCGATACATTGACATCTACAGATGCGACCGCCACCTCAACACTAAATTACATGTCAGGGAGGCTATCAAACACATTCAGAACCTGAGAGGGCGCCACCGAGCACTAAGTATTAAGGGCCTGTGAATCAAACTCATTCCCACCCCCATTCCAACTGTTTCAAAACTAAAAACTATTTTTAAAAAGCACCTATTGTAAATGTCCTATCGATTAGTCCTAAACACAACAAATAATGTGCCAGCCTCCTAAATCTACTAAATTAACGAAATTCCTGAGTTACATTCGCCTGCCAATATCGTAGTAGTGTGTTGTCGACAGCTACACCGCAACTATTTGTACTCACAACTTTCGAAACAAACATTTTAAAGGTAGTTTCAAATAAATGGAAGTTTAATAATAGATCAATACACAAAAATGTTCCTCAAAAATATATTCCAACAGAATTTGAAAGAAATTCAAAAGAAAAACTCTTCAATGTCTTCCAAGATCCAATATTATCCTGATGGATATGTAAACCACAGGTGCACGTCTTATCCAGAAAAATAGGCAAAGAAACAGACAAGCAAACCGCCATTACTCAGAAAATTCTGAAAAATGCTGCCTCCTCGAGAATCTTCTAAAAATGTTTCTTTATCATTTTTTAGACTGCAAATCTCACAAAATAGCCCTGATTTAATTTTAATTACACAAAAACGCAGCCATTAAATTTAATTCTGTTTCTGACAGCCAACATAAGCCAACATAAAAATGCCAACAGAAATTGTATACAAGCATGTAATTAACAAAACCATTGTTGACCATTGTGCTCTCATGTTTTTGCAGAAGCAAAAAAAGTATCCGTCTCGAGATAAATCCTGACACTTTCAGACAAGCCTGACAAGCTCCTCGCATTTATTAAAGTCACTAAACATCAGCTAAAAGCAAGCACTTACTGAAAAGCAGCATTTAAAAAGCCGCATCAAAACGCAAGAATTGCGAAATGTTGAAAACGAATATCAACCCCAACGTGTTAACATTTCATATCATAATATTTCATTTTCTTCCAAATTTATGTTTTCACTTTCAGCCTTTCCTCGCAAAAAATAAAATGAATGTGTGACCCTTGCGACTCTTGCGAGTGTAGCTGCTCGAGTAGAGAGTTTCCCGACGCCTGAAACTCATACGCATATTTTCCGCGTCATAGATTTCGTCGGGTGAATTTTCTCTATTCGCAATCGTGCAAATGCCCTCGTCTTCCATTCCTGCGCATTATCGCCCCTACCGGGCGTCACTTCCGTTCGGTCCGACACATTGCCATCGGCGCTGTGGACCGGACGGAATGCGTCTGGGCGCGTAAGAAGCCGACATGTAAACGAACATCAACCTGTCTGTGAACCCGCCGGCCCGCAATCCTTCCATCCTGTCATCCTTTCGCTTTCAACTAGAATCGCGACGACAGATAGTCATGCCAAGCAACGACTCGGCTCGTAAAAGAAGGTAAAAGCTTCCGGCTTTGTTCTTCAAGCCTACATTCAAACTCTCTATAAGTCTAAAACGAGTCATTTCTCCAAAAGTAATTCACAAAATGTTAGTGAAATAAGAAAAAATATTTCGCATTTTTGCATCAACTTTTCACTTTCAACTTGGCAGCAAGTTTGGCTTTAATCAAATTAAAAATTTCACCACAAAACCATAACTTTTCTAAAGTTGCTGAATGTTGCCAGGCTGAAAACCGCACTCACCTCGACTAAACTGCTTGTACTGTTTGATAACATTCTCGGCGTTCTTGCGCGCCTGGTAGAACCACTCGGAAGTGTTGCTCAGATACTTGTACTCGACGGCGAGATCCTTCACGAGAATGGCCCCCTCGGGCAGGCGGTAAGCGAACGGGCAGAAGAGCCAGTAGTCTTTGTACTGGTACTGATCGTAGCAGTTCCCAGCAGCAAAAATGTCGTCGTCAAATTCCACCATGGAAAAAACCGACGCGTGCAGCAAATACTCGGACAGTACCACGTTCGGATCGGCATACTTCCACAGGCGGGTCAACATATTCGCCCTGTTGACCGCCACATCTGCCTCCACTCGGAAGCGCTCTTGAGCATAGCGGTCAACGACGCCATCGCCCAGATTCAAATCCGTGCCGGCCGTGCAATTCTCTCCGAGCAAATGCTGCGATTCCACAATGCGCAGAAAGCGAGTAACGATGTCTCCATGACCAGACCGCGGACCTTCCGTGAATAATGTAGTTGTAGAAACTTCCTCCAAGTCTGGATCAAACTCCCTCTCAGCATCGACGTAAGAGTCCGGGATCTTCGGTTCTGGCAAGTCCTCGTAACTTTTGCCCTCTTGGGAGCCCTGCCCAGCGTCATTCAAGGACAAATGCTCCTTTATTATTGGTTTGCGTGTTGTCGCTTTATGATGCAGCGCACGCTCGCCCATGTAAAGAACGCTTTTGTCCAGTTTCTCTAACTGCGACCAAGTGTTGTTATTCCTCGCCGGTTGAGTGAAGTTCCCATCCACAGTTATCCTGCGATTACTTCCTTCGCTCGCACTGACAACGTCGTGTGTTTCGTTTTTCTTTTTTGTCGTATGCTCGTCCTCGGTGTTGAGCTTCGGACGAGTGCCCAATAGGTACGCTTTGGTGAATAAATCCTCGGAGGGCTCATCCTTGGCAACTGGCTTAATCGCCTCCCCAGCGTCACCATCCGTCTCGTCCGGTAACTGGTCAAGCATCACGGCCGTATAATCATAAGTCGTTGTCAGCAATCCATACTCCAACGTCGTATTCTCGTCAACACCGATCTCCTTCACTGATCTTAACACATCATCATGTCTTCCCGCCCGCAATAATCGTGCTCGCGATCTTTCATGTCGAATCTGTTCCCCATTGATCGCAGACACAAACGACACCACCAACGCATACGTTATTACCACTTCAAAACACTTCATTTTTCCAAAATTCTTTTAAAACTCTTCATCGACACAATGTATCTATTTTACTTATTTTAAATTCATGAACACAGTAAGTACAGTTTAATATTGCTACCAATAGTGCAAATGGAATCATTCACTAATCCATAATAAAAATGTTATTTGAAAGTTTGCGAGCGAAGAACATTGCGCACGCACGCGAAATTCTTCGACAAGGGTAGTTCAGCAGGACGACCGCCACGAGAGCAGTGTTGCGCTGTACTGAAGGACGCGGCGCGACTTGCTCACTCGGCAGGCAAGCTGGCGAATGAAACGCGGGGGCGGCTAGTTCTCAATGAGGAATAGATGCCGAGAGGGCGCTACCTCCTGGAGCTCAAAAAGCTCAATCAAACTGTAGTTTTTCATAGAAAACGTTCATTCCCGCAACTTTTCGAAACTTTACCCAAACAAACGAAAAACAATTGTGAGAACCAAACAAAACCCCTGAAGAAGACAAACCAAAGCAATAAAACCTGTCAGAACGTTTGAAAAATCACAACCGGAACACAATCATTAATAATTGGTGTTATTTATCCAACACGATGAAAAGTATCTATAGGTGAGTCCTGCAAATCAGAGACAGGTCTGGCTCTCGTCGCGAGTGTGCATGCTAAACGAACCTGTTGCTTGCTGCCGAAGTGCTGAAGACTCAAAGGGGCGATGTGTGAGCACGCCGCCGTGGGGCGAGGAGTGCCGGCGACAGATAACCGTAACATAATAAAATCTGCCGGTTGTTTGCCCCCAAACGCGGTGAGCAAATATAAAAAAGACAAACACAAACTTCCGCGGTACAAACCACGGTAACATAAGGGTAAAAGAGTGCTGCGAGAATTTATGTGGGACGTGGATAAATCGAAGGCGTTCGCGCGAGGAGGAGGTCACAGGCATAAATCCAAGTGACGAATATTTTATCGTCACAACACGCCTCTTTATTACAAATCGAATCAACAAATCAACAAATCTCGCATCAGAAAGCCGGGAACCTGGGGGCAGGAATGAGTAAATGGACAGGCAAACAGTATGGTCAATCGGTCGCAAATCAGGAGAAGTTGAGAAGCCCGCGGAGATTAGAATGGGCGTGCGGGCTCCTGGGAAGATTAATGGGGAAGCAGTTGAGTCATAGCATAGCGCCATGTCCAAAGGCGAGCCGTGTCGTCGTACTGTAGTCGATCTGTCGCATAAATTTCACCGATTTTTGGTTCCATACGGACCTGCAACAGAGCAAAAACTTATCAAAACAACCAAAAAGCGAACATATCTGCAAAAATTAAGCACAAAAAGTGATTAATTGCAGCAATGTCGTGCCAAACAAAGAAAGATTAACATGTTCGTAAATTTCTTGTGATTGAGTTAAAGGTCAAAATGTTTTCGATTATCATTTTTGTATATATCAAAAAAATTTACTAAAATTCCCGGCGCCTCCACCAAAAATTTTTAAAAAATTCAAAACGTAAAAAAACATTTTGCCAAAAATAAACAAACAGACTAATGATCTAAAGTTTAAAAGATCAAAAAAAAATTATGAACTGAACGATTAACACCAAAAAGAATTTAAACATTACTTTTTCCTAAACTTTCTTACGTAATTTTCGCGTGGATAAAATCGCGCATTAAAGTACAAGTACCACAGCAAAGTGAGCTAATAAAAAAGTAATATTCTAACGAGCGGACGAGAGAAGAGCAAGAAGAACGTGTAATCAGCACCAACGTCCTACTTATAATCCCAACCAAAGAGCGTCTACATAATGTGAAGCGCTTTTCGTTGGCGTAAGCGTTTCTTTTGTCCGCGCAATGGGCCGAGAGCAAGTCATTGATTGAACAACACGCCGATAAATTGCGCAAAGTGCGCGAACCACACCGTCTTTAACTTGCATGCACAGCGCGGCGCCAAACCACCGCCATCGTCGAGAGTCAATAAATATTTTGCGAATCGATGCGTGCGGTTACAAAGGGAGTAAAAATTGTAGCACACGCGCTCGTAAATAAAAAAGTAATGTAGCCACCACTACTGGCCACTAAATCGACTTCGCATAAAAGTCATTATTTCACAGTTCTAAAAAACAATTTGAAAAAATAAAATTGGTTACTAAAACTTTCAACCAACTTAGATTAATTTCCTGCAAAATTTTCTCCATAATTTAATGTATTCCATCACGAAAGCGCCTTTTTAGGTTTCGACAGTTTCCTCCATTGCTAACGAATGCAATTAAAAGCTCGTCCGCGAATGCATTATAATTATGCATAATGATAGTACGCATCGTGTTAGTGGCGTTTCAATTCATTTCGTTTTGGTTTCACTTCGAGTATGCCCACGCAAATAGTTTTGTATCTCTCGAATTTCGCCGTCGTCATTAAAACCACCACCACCCTCAATACTCAGTACATACATACGTCCTTTCAATTTAATGACGCAACGTTTGGACACAAATTTCACGTGCGTTTAAACTGCACGCGTCGTTTCAGAAGATGATAACTCAACTCTTAAAACTTTAAACGGAACTTCAACCCTTCAAAACCCATCATAACCTAGCAACGCAGGAGAGAGCTGTAAGCACAAAATTTCCATCTCACATTTCAATCTTATATCAGAACACCGAAACAAGTCTTTGCGCCGAATACGCAAACAACAAGCAGACGAACAAGTGCGCCAAGGACGCAAAACATGAACGAATGTGGAAAGTTGATAATATACGTTTAGGAAAATGAGCGGAAGGCCTCGGATGACGAGGTCGTAAATTCGCGGCGATGCAGCGAAACGCGGTCGGTTGCGGGTCGCGACACACGCCGAGGATTAATTCGCGGATGTGCGCGAATATAGTGCACGAACTTGCGGCCCAGGCACCCCAGCAGCAACTTTTCCTAATCTTTGAAACGCATCGAAGCGACAAATACTTATTGACATTTTCTTCCACTAGCGCCATCCCCAAAATATATATTAAACATATCCACCCCTACAAAAAAAACTCTTCCAGCATATTTTTCGCCAGCCACAAATTGTCACAAATAATTACAATCATGCCCACGTACGAAAACATCGTGTGAAAGCGTCGCATTCGCCAGTATCACATTTCATTTGTATTTTAAGCACACGCGACGTGTCTTGAGAGCGTCGTTTATCATCGCGAAAATGCACGTGGTGGCGGCGCTGCAACTGCGCTTCTCGTTCCTTTTTTGCGGAAAAATGAGTGGAAGAATACGAATAAGAATGCGATAACGTAAAAACAGGTCGTAAATCACACGATTACGTCCGAAATTTCTTATGTTTAACGAGTTTCTCCTGCGCTAGGCACTTCACCGCCACTTCCTATTTCCTACCTCCAAGCTACACTACTACCCTTTATCAAGAACTCAGCGATATGAAAATTACAAGTGTTGCAATCACCATCGCCGCCGAAAATACACATCCAACACACCCTAAATGCGGAAATGTCACGATAGGTTAATTAATTGAACATTCTACGTTATGTTTCTTTTATTGTGCGCTAATTTCCTACCCTAATAACTAATAATTTTGTGTTTTTTTTTATTACCTACATTCTCAGTTCAACGTCATAGTACTTTTTTGCTTTTATAGCTTTTATGCTTTTGATTAACCCTATCGCAACATCTAAATACGTTTGCAAATGGCCTCACCCCCACAAAAACTAGGTAGTACATAAACGTCGACTAAATTTTTGGTCAATTTGGGGAAAATTGCCAACAGCACGTAAACTTAACTTCCCGTTTTCCACTTACCGTCGCGTTATGATTTCACATTGAAACAGCATTTCGGTAATTTTAGATCGATCGATTGAGAAAGGCCGCGGCGCGCGTCTTGGCCCCGACCTTCCACTCCCGCGCTAATTAGCACTCCATTAACGAACAAATAACGCATTGTGTAACCAGCTAATCGATGCTCCCTCGCGCCTAAAAATATCCCCTAGATTGTTGCGGTTTTCCAAACAAACGCAAACAACAATCACTTTGTTCCCACGTTGCTATGTTGGGTTGCTAACTGCACAACACTTTAGCGCCATTAGCAGGAAACAAAATCAAAATGAAACACAAACAAATATCAAATAACTAATATGAAGTTGAAAAGTACACAAAAGTTGATGATGGAAATCAAGATGTAGAAACGTATGCTGCTTTGTTTCTCTTAGAGAAATTTCTTCAGACAAGAGAAAAGTTTACAAAGTGTCAAAATATCATCGATTATGACACGCACAAGGGAGGAAACTGCCGAGGCAAGTCGAGGCAGGTACTCCAGGGACTTCCAAGTTGATAAACTTTGCACAATAGTTTGTTATCAAACTCATCACATAAGCGAGTCTTAAGCAAGTCGTGTGTTTGTTCCTAAGAACCTTTTGTAAACACGTATAGAATTTCAACTCTACAGGATGCTAAATTAAATAATGTTACACGAAAAAGTAAATAACTTGCTTCACATCGTGAAAGTCACGCTTCAAGATATTCTAATCACATAACGCATGCGTCACATAACAAATATTTAGATTTCCATTTCGATGGTTTTACTGCCACATAATTACAAAACATAATATTTCACCCACGCATAGTTGTTTCGAATATGTTAATTGTTATTTGACAAGTACGCTATTTTCCTACAATTTACCAAGGGTTACAATTTCTCTGTTACTTTGATTAAATATTTTCTTTCGTTTCATGTTTATCGGATAACGTAAAATCTCAATTCTTTTTAATTCCACCAAAATCCGAGTTAATACTGATAACGACAACCAAACCAACCTTTCGACACAATATCCGGGCTTGATTTTAGTATTTTCGCGTATTCCTTCGACGTTTACAATGGAAGCGAAAGAGCGCGGAGGCGATTGCAGGCCGTCCGATATAAAACGCGCCCACGCCTCGCTGCTCGATCTAATCGCTTTCACCGGAAATTTGAATTCATCAAAAGAAAACGAAGTACAAGCCAACGCCACGCCAACTGCACCAAGCAAGTACAAAATACTACAGCTTATTCCACTCCAAATAAAATGTCAAATCGTCAAGTACGTATTTATCACAAACTCAAGAGATTTCCAGCTATAAATAAATCCTCGAATCAAACAAATACGAAAAAAGACTCATAAAATAATTAAGATGTAAAAAACAAAATAAAATACATCTAAATGCTGCATTTACGAAAGTATCTTAATAAGAATCTATCTTATTGCGTACTGCTTATTTCGTCTGATCACTTTTGAAACTCGACAGACAAAGAAAATCCGATAGACACACACAAAAAAAAACTTTCCAATCGAAGAAGAGATATCCATTTAGTTCGCTGTTCTGTACAATCATAGCAGATGTCATTGCAAATCGAAGTTCGTCGGCTGGAAAATATTTGCAATTCCAAAACTTTGCGCGTTGATCGAGTTCAAGGCTGGAGAGAGTCGATGCACGAAGTCAATGTTGGCATTGCAGATTAAGAACTATCGCAGAAGATACCGGCAAATGCGAGGAATCCTACTAGTTTAGCATACGTATCGCGCGCGTGTGGTTGTAGGCAGCAGCAGCGGCGGCGGCGGCAGTGGCAGCAACGAACAAAACTTAATCCTCGGCGGAGGCGCGCACCAGATATCGCATTACTTAGTGTAACGATAAACCACTCGAACGCTAAATACGAGCGCATTAGTGGACCCACTATTAGCCTAAGTCACCTAAGTAACCTAAGTCATCTTCTAAATCATCGACATGTACGATTAAAACGATGTATTACAAAGTTACATCAAACTTGATCACAGAACGTCAACTCCCCAGAGATAATCCATTCATACAAAGTTTCAAACTGACTACGACTCGTATGATTTCCAAGTATTTTTGTAAACTTTTACTTCCTAGATACGGAAAATGTTCTTGCATCTGTCATCTCTAACCGCGTTCAAAGAATAACAATATTCATACGGAAATTTGCATTTGTTTGTTATTACAAAGTCGCGTTTGTTTAGTAACTTCTACTAAATGCTAGTAAAAAACAAAGAACATTTGAAATTGTAATATTAAACCTTAGTTTAATTAAAAAAATAATAAAAAAAAACTGTATGTAATTCAAAACAACAACAACAAAATACAAAAACCTTACGATTGTTGTAGTACGTTGCGAAATAGTGTGGAGGCGCCGGGCATCCACCAATATTGCGTTTACACAAACGTCAAAGGTAAAAACATCAAAGTAACATAAACTAAAAGCGCACAAACAAAGTAGGAACACATATAAAATAATGGCACCAACAAACATGTTTTTCGCGAAAAACTATTACCTTTGTTTTACTTTGTATGACGTTGTAAATGGATGCAAATAAAAAAGATCAAGCGTGCAAACTAAACAAATAAAAATCTCATTAATGCTCGTACGAGAAGAAAGTACCTCTCTTAAAAACTAGTTCCTCCGTTCGTAGAATCTCCTCCCGCCTGTCGATTGGCGCGCGCCCTGATAATGAAACCCTTGAGAAAACGCCAGCAAAAGAAATTAAAGTCCGCGCGTCTCCACTAAGTGTGCGCGCGCGCTGTCTGGTAAAATACGACAAAATAACTTTGCAACTTTTATGAGAAACCGAAGCGATGAAGTGGAAGCAAAAGTGAAACTTACAATGTATCACAAAACAATACCAAGAATCAGACAAGTTAAACATTATTTTCCTGAGCTCACCATTTTTTGATGAAGAAGTACAAAAGTAAATGTTGAGAATAAAAGTTCCGTTTCTGCTATATGTTTTAATGAACAAAACTCCTGTTTTATATATACATTATGTAAATTTCGAAAATTGTTGAATAATTTAATGTCGCCCACAAAGGATATTCCACTTTGCTGGGGTGTTTCTCATTGTACACGCATTACCACGCCAAATAGCATGCACCCGTTTGTTCATTCTGAAGGTGATGGACCACCACCAGCAGCGAATGTAGTGTTTATGGCAAAGAAAGTTTATCTCGCGATAAGAAGTTGAGTTGTGCGTAATGGGAAGCAAATGTCTCAGCGAAAAATGGTGCAAACTGCGCCCGAAGGTGACTCCCGGCGGACCTGCAACGGCCGGAACACAGAACGCCCGCAATAAAGTTATATTTTATATCTAATTTCATCTTAAATACCCCCAAGTTTACGACAACCGTCGCGCAGAGAATTTAAGCTAAGGCTAAGGCGTGCGACCGTCCTTCTATCTACATTATCGTGTCCCGCTGGAACGACGCCTGCATCCTCCGCCGGCGCTGCCGCCGCGCACCAAATGCAGTTACGAATGCAATTGCCGTCTATGCGGGCCTCGGTGGGTGCAATCGCAGGTTGGCAGGATAAATGTATGAGTTGAAACCCGGGCGCTACTCCAACTTCAACGAGCAGGAAAGTACATAAAGTCCTTTTTGCGCCCCCGCGGGCGTTAGTTCGGTGCGCAATTTCTTGTTTTCGTGTTTTGGCAACTTGTTTTGTACATATCGTTGAAATAGTTGGTAAAATAATGAATTATTCAATTTTCAGGATTTCGACAACACACAAACAAAACAAAAAAATGTTTGAAACAAAAAAATTTCATCCCCAAAAAAAAATATCGTCCAAGGTATTGAAACTTGTGTCAAAGCCAAGCCAACAAAGTTTTGTCAAAAAACTTTAAATTAAAATTTAAAATTTATAACTTTAAAGCTAACAACCAAAGCGAATAAAACATAAATTTGCATGTAAAACACAAGTTAACTTTTCAAATTAGAAAAAATTGAAAGAACCAGTCGCGCAACAACAAGAAATAAACAACAAAAATTAATCATTTGCTTTCTTTGCGCCTTAAAAACGAGTGGAAAATAAAGCGGCACAGATAAAAGCAGGAAAAATAACTGGAACTGCATTGTCCTCTCTCAACAGAAGCGCGGTCGGAAAAATAAAACTGGAAAAACTTTCGCACGTTTTCCTGTCACCTATTATGTGCGACCATAATTCGTCTCCCGTCTCTTGATATCTCGCAGCGATTCGCTTTATGCCGCCGTCACGCACACTCAATCAAACGAATCGCCGCGTCGCACTATAACAATTTTTCCGATCCGCGAAACGAAACGGCGGAAAAATACCAGAACCGGCATTGCTCTGCTAGCTTCCCCTTCATCCACCCATCGTGGAGAAAAATCCACATCACGAACATAACTATTATGAGCTTGACTCAGAAAGCATCATCGAGCGGAAGCGAACAGACTTTTGGACGAATAAAAAACTACACACACACCCAAACACAGAGAGAGAAAGAGATCAGAGAAAAGAATTGCTTACTCATTGAAACAACTAATTAGAACAGGCATTCGATCCGAACGCTCCATACTGATAACAATATAAAAGTATCAAATATCGAAATATACAATAAAACAAAACAAAAGTAATTCACAAAAACATGAAACTGAAACAAAAGCAACACAAACTATTTCATTTCGTTTGCATGAAATTATAATTACGATGAGTTCATACAGTGCAACAAATTAGCATAAAAACAATAAAATTAAATTACGTACGTCCGTACGCTTGAAATTAGTCAACATTGCAAAATTGCAAATAACTAACATGACAGAAACGTAATTAAATGTAGTTACATATTCTCGGCAACAACAATTCTAAGTAAAAAACGAATCAAATAATCTAAAAATGAGCATCAAGTTATATATTCTCTGTTACCTTCGCTCGAACACTCCACATCTGTACAATTTGTAACTTTTTGCAATTTAAATTTTTAATGAGCATAATTGCACAACATTCTCACAGCCAATTCAGTTTCGATTCACGTTTGCAGGCAAAAAAAAACGTTGCCACTTTTCCTTCGCGTACCAGAGTCGATTGAAATCGAAAAACTGCACTACACACAATCAACGCATTACGTTGGTATTCGTAACGTGGATTTGGTGTAATTTAATAAAAGTGGATATGCCGTCAGACGATCTGATACCGCCGTTACACAAAAGATGAAGCAAAAGAAAAAGAAAGGCAAAGAGAAGAAAAAAAATGTACTGCGCACCGTGAGAGGCACGTATTCAGTTTTCACACATTAAAAGAATCATCCGGTGATGGTGGAGTCGTCACAAAGAGAAAAAAATGGAACAAACGAAAAATACGCGCCCACACCCACACAACAGCGCCGTAGAAGAAAAAGAAAGAAAAAAAAACAACGACGACGAGAGAACCAAGCAAACAAAGTGAAAATAAACAAAGAAGTAAACAAACAAATAGCTGTTGGCGAAAACCTCAAAGAAAAGTTCGGGTGTGAGTAAGTAGCTCGTTGCTAATATCATTCTATGCAGATACGGCGCAAAAAGTGAACCCCAACCCCAGAAAAAAATCGGTTTGTGTGGACGGCGAAGGTTGGGCTTGGAAAAGCGGTGAATCCAAACGGGAGTATGACACGCAGTGTGCGTGGTTGTGTACTCTTTCTGACTTTCGCGGTTGTTTTCAATGTAATATTCTGATTCCGGTGGCTCATTTTCGTCCGTAATATCAAATGAGTGCGATTGCGCCATGACGAACGGATTATCCGCGGCCTGTATTAGCCGAGTGAACAAAAACAGGATTATTCCATAACGTACTAGGTGCGTAATACATAATAATAGCAACAAATCACACTTTGTTGTAATGAAATGTTGACAAAGGGATTTAAAATTGCACAATGTTCAGTGAAAATTTAATTTCCAACATTCACACTCTGTTTGCTCAATAATTCATTCTTGAAATGAACTAAGTAGTACTTAAGAGTTTCAAGTTGAAAGTCAACGAGCGCGTAAACAACCACCACCCAAACGCACTCAACACGCCTCGTCTTTTGATTGGCGCAACAACCACGCCTACTATACTTAACGCTGTATCGTAACCAATCAACTATAAACACCTCAATAACTTAGCCAATGAGATTAGTATGCTATGTTGAAGAAATTTAAAAAAAGTTAAAATCTTAGCTTAATAGATTTCCCAAACAATGAAAGCAGTAGTTTATTTTATGAGGTCCTAGTCAGTCGAAAAATGCAGGAAACGTAAAACTCAATACGTAACTGAACAAAAAGTCATTACTGCTAGTCCGGCTGGCCTTTTGTAGACCTCCAAGGATATTATCGAATAATCATCGAACCTTTGACGCGGCGATGTAAAATTAAACAGTGTAGCAACGCCATCAAAACGACCTTTTCACCAGCAATTGTTCGCGAGCGTGTGCCGCGTGCGCGTTATTTAAAATGCAATTTTCTGTCCGTGCACAAAGCACGTTTTTTCGCCCACTCGATTCCGGGCAAAATTTAACGATAGTTTTATTAGCAGGACGATAATAACGCAAATGCACTGTTCCCTTTTTCGAGCTTTTCCAGTTCGCCGAATTCAAGTATGAGAAATAAAAGAAACACAAACTGAAAAATTCGCATTTCCCACACACAAAAAAAAGCTTTAACTTTTCCCACCAAAGCGCTTAACTAACGACGGAAGAATAGTTTAGACATAAGAAACGTCCCCGCTTAATTGTTACAACATTAAGAGCTCACGCAAAACGGAATAGTTAAGTGCCGACGTTAAATGACGACTCCGACGTCGCAACCAACGGGTTCGAAGAGGATGGGCGTCCTGAGTGCAAATGCAGCTTGCGAAAATTCACTGACGCCTAAATGACCTTTCGCCGTTTTGCATAGAGCGAACAAAACCGTTGCGATAAATATAATAGACTGGCCTTCCGACTTACTTGGCGTGCGCCAAAAGAGGCCGAACAATAAAAGCGCATAAACCACTTTTATGCCGGCGCGAGCGCAATGCAAATACGCCAGCCAGCGCGGAAATAGGATCGCGAATCGGATAGGAAAATGGGATAGTTTGCGCTCCACGAGCGAGGAAATAAATAGTTTGCTTTATTTCGTCGCGCGTTTTATTTCATTCTGCTTGCGACACGATAAACTTCACTATCTGGCTTTGGCTGTTTAGCCCCGCAGGAGAAGAAAGATGCCAGCGGAACACCAGACGCAGTGCGAAGGATGGAAAGAAAGAAAGAAAAATCGCGCGTGGTTATTAGGCGGAAAATAAATTTCGGCCCAAAAGAGAAAGAAGAGAAAGAAAGAAGCAACAAAAGCATGCAAAAATGCAGCGCGCTGTCTTCTTAGCGCGCCGGGAAATGCAAAATGTAAAATACGTAAAAACATCACGAGTGAAATGAATGGCATTGTGGTAAAAGCTCGAGTGTTGCTCGAGCACGACACGAAGATGCAGCGATGTGGAAGGCCCATACCCAAACGGTGTATAAGGCGTGGAATTGTGGTCAGACGCTGGTGGCGACGCGCGCTTTGCATAGTTTTCCACCATTTCCCAAGCGCCTTTTGTGCACTGGAATGCATATGTAATCCCTACGGATGATTTCACGATCAAATTTAACCTCGCAAAAATACTACATAGTAAAAAAACATTTAAAAAGTTAAAAAAACTAATTAAGATTTAAACTTTAATCAAAAAAATTTCCATTAAAAAAAAAACACCCATGATATGATCAAAATATAATGTAATAACCCCAAAAATTATAGCAAAACTCCATTAATCCAAATTATTTTCCACAGGCAGTACATTTATACCACCGATACATGAATGTACATATTCCCCCTTTACACTTTAATGACAATCCTTTCAACCTCTCCATTATCACGCACCTCCTTTCGTTTCCCCACAATCTACACAATCTCTACCCAACTCTACGCTACCTGGACCACTTTATCTGAAAATTCTGCTGCACAAAGGTATAATGTTGTAATTTGAAAACATCGTAATATATATAGAACGTAGTCCTACCCAAAACTAATATTTACATTTTCCAAAAAATAATTACGAAAAAGCACTTGAAACTAATGCAAAGAAAGCATTTTCTGTTTTTAAAATTTCATTGTGTCCTGATTAAATTGAGAATTAATTTAATTCAATTACAATCCCCACCCTCCCGTCCTCCACTAACCCAATTCACCAGTAACCAGTTGCCAGTTGTTTCTCCAACATTTGCTTTAGTTTTTGTGCTAGGTTTTCCCTCGCCAGTGAAAAATGTATGCGGAACATGTGGCATTATGAGCGTCATTAAACGACCCACTCACCATCGCGAAAAATCCATCTCATCAAACTAAACTTCGCTCCTTCGCGCAGCGGCCAGAGAAAGATTAAACATTCCATGGCAACTCGTAAAACTGATGCTCGTCGGCCGTGCAACAAAGTAATCGTTTAATACATCTTTGCGCCACGCTGCCGCCTCCGCGAGCCATAGCCATACCATTTCGATGCCTAGAACCATAAAGTGGCCTACTACAACCCCCTCAAACCCCCAATACAGCCCCATCTACGCCTACCGAACCGGCGACAACCAGTTAGGCGCTGCGCGCCTAAGAAAATTAATTACGCTCCAACATAAAACAAATTTCGTTAAGTCTGTGCTGCCTCCCGAATCGAAATTCCCACCCGGAGGGGCTGGCTGGCTGGTTGGGCGCGTATCGATCTATTTTTGACAAAATATTAATTAATGAACACAGCGGTGGAGGTGGAGGAAAGAGAAGAGCACCAACAGTGGTACCAGATCGCGAATAACTAATGAGTTCTTCACTTTGCTTTCGACATGCGCTATGTGGCGCTTGTTGGTTGCTGCAGAGAATGTACTGATGCCTCATTTTATCGCGCGCGCTATTGCGCGATGATATTTCGGTGTTGCATGCTCTTCGGCCATTCGAAACATACCTGTGGCGCGCTATCGCATCATTCCATCCGCTATTTATTGCCGTGTCGCGTTTGGCCGTTATTGCTTTTTCGTGTAATGCGAATTTTTCAAGTGTGTCGCGTACTTGCTCGCTGTCATTAACCAACACGCCTCGGTTTTTGGTTATAAAATCGTCAAAAGTTAATTTTCATCATCGCATCGATACAAATCACACCGGGCACAAGTGATATTAATCAAAATTTAAATTTTTCAACAGCAATAAAAAATAGATACCAATTTCCGCTCACATCAAACTCAAAACCATCAAAAAATGTCCAAACTATCAACAAAAATTCACTTTTAAAGTAAAAAAATCTTTTTTCATAAATTTCATACTCATAATTTTTTTACTTTCCACAAAAACATGAAATAAAAGCTAACAACTCAAATATTTTTCAGATACAAAGTCTAAAAGTCAGCAAATGAGAACATTTTGATTAAATTTATTAAAGCATAATGCATATTCCATGTTTTAAAATCAAGGTAATTAAATTAAAATCATTAAATTGATTCATGTCCTACCAAACTACATGTTTTAATGCATTTATCTATAAAAAAATATGAAATATTTTTAATAAATCCTCACAAAACAAGTATAAATCTAAAAATAAAATATAAATGCAATTAACTTTAGAAAAACCTGACGCTTATCGATCGTTTTTATTAAATAGAATTGCAAACGTCCCGAGATTTATTTTAATATTCCCCATAATTAAATTGTAAATTAATTTTTAAGTCTCCCGCCTTATATTCCGTTTGCGCAAACGCTACATTTTTAATTAAGTTATAAATAAAATGTTGAAATTGTTAAATAATATAATTTGGAACCGCTTTAAGTACCTATGTCATCATTCACATTTAATTATAATTCTCGATTAATAAATTCGGAATACCAATGTGAATGTAATTTATTTTCGTTTATGATCAAAGAGAAGCAAACATTGACAAATGTAATGCGTGTATTTATTATATTTGAATGGCAACAGATTCATTTGAACCCTTAAATTAAACTTTAGCAATTAAATTGTTTACCTTTGTGAAATGATTGTGAATTTTTTGTTAAACAACAAAACAAATCCACTTTCTATCAAAAACACAAGTGGGGTAAAGGATTAATTCTTCACAAGACGATTAATCGACGATTAAATGATCATTAAACGCGTGATTAAACTGTCCCAGATTGTATTTCTTTCATTTTTTTCAACATATTAAGTTTTTACGGCTGCCAATCAAACATGGTAATATTATTGACAGTTTTGTAAAGAAAAACACTTCATGTCCTTTGCTAAAGCCAAGATTTAGTCGTCAAATAAATTCCAGATGTGGTTTATATTTTTTTAAAATAAAATTTAAAAAATCAACAAGTTTTTACGCAGAAAAATAAAAATTAATAAAAAACAAACACAATATCAATTCCATCAAGTAAAATCGATAAAATATAATATACAAAAATAATTTTAATCTAAATATTTAATCACATCCACATGGCGACGTTGGAAGTAAATATTTTAAATCAAAAATATGCATTTGATTAAACATTTGCATTTAATTTCGCTGAAACGTTGCAACAAATACATATAATTTTTGATGACTTGGTTAATACCGTCGTGTTTGAAATCACCACCCACATCATACCAAAATTAGGAAACATTTGCGCCATGTTTCACACAAACAAATAGTTTGTTGTTTATTCGCGTTAATGTTTGATGCGCAAACGATGAAAAATAATGAAAAAATCCAATTGAATTTATCGCAAAACGTAAACAACAAAAAAGAAAAAAAAGAACGCGCACTCAAATCATAAATTTCAATCATTTCCTCGTCAGGGGTATGTTTTGCGTTTAAAACACGCACGTAAACCGCGTAAATTATAGATTTAATTGCGATTCATTCAATATAGCGCTCGACTCGGCGCACAGTGAACTCGATCATGATTTAGGAAGCCAAACGATATAAATGTTTGATTTTCAAAGTTAACATATAATTAATCAAATGGTGTATATAATATTCTTATATATTTAAAACATTTAAAACACCCCGCCCTTTCATTAGTTTTCCCTGATTTTCTTCAAGGATTTTGGCGGAGTTCTATAGGCAACCGACATTGCACCAACACTGATTACAGTGGACTTCAGTACAAGAACGTGTAACGCAGGCAACCCAATATACATCTTAACCAAAAATATCAATTAATATGCAATGTTTTTTTTCATCATCCCTCAAACCAAAATCTGATGAAATATTTGAATTCTAAAACAAAATATTTCACTATATAATAGCGAAATAAGTAACAGCTTGTCCCGCTAAATCGTCATGTAGCACACTGTGCGACGGTGGACAGACATTTCCACCGATATCAATTCCTGTTTATCATCCGGTACTTCCGCAACGCGCAGCAATTCAATTACCGCTGGCGCGTCCTCGTTACGAAAGCGCCCGTGCTAATTATACGAGGGGGCAATAATGTGCCCCCGCGCGCGCGCTCTCTCCATCCCCATCGCCTGAATGGAGCAATTAAAACGCACGTAATGAGCCATATCAACGGCTGATGTACACGCAAGAAAAACTTCAGCGTCAAGCCCCAACGTGTTCGCTTCCAGGCACAGACAAAAAAAGCGAGCTTAATTGAATATAATCATATCGTTTTGCATTCAAGCGCGCAAACGCATTCATTACCCACCAGACTTAACACTAATGTTTTAACTTTTCATAGCGCGTTGTATGCATTTACAAAATTTACAACAGCGTGATGACATCGTCGCGCAATAAATAGTTAAACGCGTGGTGTGGATTCGCGGAGCAAAAATTTCATCTAGTTGGCGTGGGAAAACTCGGAACAAAGGTGGTGTCCCTCGCCGCCGGCCTTAACGTCGTCCATTAATATTCGGCCCTGTCGGCGATATTTTATTTCACGTCATTAGTCGCATGCTTGCACTTGCATTCGGTTAGCTTTTTCGCTCTACGGCTCGCGCATTTTTCATCCCCTGAAGCCGCATCAATAGCCAAGCCATGTTTTTCAACTTTTTGCTTTATTTTCATGTCACAACTCGTTTTTTGTTGCCACGATTGCCACTAAAAACTGCACTAGGTCGCTCTGACTAACAAAAAATGGCTTTTCATCGACCCAAAGTGCATATAACTCAGCAGAGGTTATTTATGTCGCATAAACAGGTAATTCAACACTCGGTGTTGCATTTATACCACACCAAAGTGACGATGACTACTTACAAATTAGATTTATCAAAGCGAAACATGCTCATTAACGTTAATAAACTAAGTCAAAATAATTAACACAAAAATTAAAAAGAAAAATTACCTACCTTACAATCAGGATCAGTCAGTAATGACTGAATGGAAATCAACACCTTGCTGATGGTTAAAGCAAGCGACCAATTGGTTCCAATCGAATCCAAACCAATATCACCATGACGAGAAATATTCGGATGGTAAATCTTGGTTATAAAACGCACAACAGGAGGAATCATAGGATATTTCAAGGAAATGTACACATAAAGGAAGAAAATTCCACCCTCATATGGACTGCCCTGCGGGCCACGTACACTTGCCATCCAATGACAATATTGCTTATCAATCGGATGAGCTTGAATGCCATCAGGCGGATCTGTGCGCAATGATTTTAATTCTGTGAACAAACGCCGTTTACGCCAATGGCAATCATCCTCATTTTCTGTTTTATGTAAAGCAATCTGTCGTAAACATTTAATGCAACAACTACTCTTTGTTAATGAAGAATACACCTTAAAACATTAAATAAAAATGTTAATCTTTAGGTTCATGAAAAGTTTAACTAAGTAAAACTCACTTCAAACCAGTCTTTAATCACAGCACCTGCACAAACTTCAAACAAGGGCCACCTTGTTGCTACCATATTTTTCCAATAATCAGGAGTAGTAACCCTGCTTGTGATTATTGCTCTCCATCTAGGATTAACCAATGCAGCAGCCCACATTGATAAATCATCAAGAAGATATGACAATGTTAACATCATAACTTAAAAAAAACAAACATTAACATCAAAAATTATCAAATTTCTTAGTAAAAAGATACCTTCTGGAGGTAGTTGTTCGATGTCAACAACTTTAGCAGGAACATCAACATTTTCCTGTAGGACAACTAAAGAATCATTACCAGAATTCTCACTTCTATCATTGTCTTCAACTGGTTCATCATTACCAGAATCTTCATCATCTTTCTCTTCATTTAAACAAGTTTTATAAATTTTATGTGCTGTCATAGTTGGGTTTGTTAATAAAAATGAATGACACATTGGACAAATAGGATCCTCATAACAAGGACCATAAAAGCCATTGCACATAAAACAAGACTGAAATTGCTGTAAGCATAAATTTGTTGTTAATTAGGATTATATTTAAGAAATATGAACAAAACATTACAAGTTCTAGTCGTTCATTCATGTCAAATGGTTTGTCATCAGCTGCAGCAGAATCATCAAGGTTTTTAGAAGATTTCTCATCATTTCCTTCACCCCCTGGACCCATTTTCTTTATGTTTTTGTTTATATTCACCGTAAACTCTTGAAAATAACAAATTACAATCAAAATCAACTATTATTGTGGTTCAGTGACAGAAACAGGTTACCTGTGCAGGTTACAAAACATAGATTTTGACAAATACCGAACTGACACGATCAACAAAAACAAAAGAAAAATGTCCCTAACCTGCACTAAAGCAAGTGCAGATATTCATATTTAAACTTTATTATGATTTATTAATATTTAAAACTCCCAAAACAAAGAGTTTTATATCAAAATTTAAAACTACACTAAATAATTAAATGAATATAAGTTAAAAACTTAATCAAAATCATCGTAAACACTCGTTAAACTCCGTGATACGTTGTCATATTGAGTCATTTACAGCAATTTACAGTCAGCTATGTTTACAATCCTAAAAAACACGGAAAAATAAGAAAAACAACAATTTTCAAGACTTCAAAACCATTATCAATAAGTAAGTTAATAAATTCCCTTAAATATTATAAGTTTTAATCACTTAGATAAGGATTTAAACTCTTAAAAGTAATATTTTTCACTTTTTAGAGGTTATGTTGCTAAGAAAATTAATCATTATTACTAAATAATTTGCAAGAACCTGGAAAAAAACTATACAAATAAACAATGAATATGAATAAAAGAAATTCCTTACCAATGCCAGCAAACCATCCTAAAGATTGTATGTCTGCTGCAACAAAATGTTACAAATATATGCGAAGAATGTTTAAGTTTGATCAAATGGACTTTGAATTTGCTTTCTGGCAAATGTTATATTTGTTTATATCACCACAGAAGGTTTATAGAAATTTTCAATACAGAAAAAGTAAGTTTTTCTTTAAAAAAATTGTAGTATTTTAAGGTTAACATTTTGAATTTTAGCTTCTAAATCACAGTTTGCAAGAGATGACCCAGCATTTTTAGTTTTATTTGCAGCCTGGTTATGTGGTATGTTATTATTAGAATATATTTTGTATATTCTTAGTTAGTAATTTACTATTTTTGGTTACAGTGACATCAATTGGTTTCGCAATAGTTTTAAGATTAGGTTTATTTCAATTCATATTTTTCCTACTTTATGTCATTTTTGTTGATTGTATTACTGCTGGTATTATAATTGCAACAATATTTTGGTGAGTGTACATTAATACTGTGATTTTCCATAAAACAATTTAAAAATTAATAATTTGTTTATTTCTAGGTATGTTTTAAACAAATATTTTCGTAACAACACTAATGATTTGGATGTAGAATGGGGTTATGCATTTGATGTGCACTTAAATGCCTTTTTTCCACCTTTAATTCTGTTACATTTTTGTCAATTGTTTTTTTATAATGGTAAGTATCAGTATTAATAATTATTCTTAGGTTATGTTTGATTATGTTATCTTTTATTGTTTGTTCTAGGCTTAATTAGTCATGAATGGTTTGCATCCAGATTTCTAGGCAACACATTCTGGTTGGTTGCTTGCACTTACTATGTATACATAACATTCTTAGGCTACAGTTCATTGCAATTCCTACGAAAAACACAAATTATTTTAGCACCAATTCCAATTCTGGTCATTTTCTATATTGTAAGCCTCACAGGAGGTTTTAATTTCACTCACATGTTAATGAACTTTTATAGAGACAGAGTTGTATAGTCATTAAACCTTGTTAAACAGATAAAAATTAATCAACTTAGTTTCTAAGTATTACAAGATTGTACAGTAAAATTATGACATGAAAACAAATGCAATACATTACAAAACATTAAAATGTATTATAGATATATAAAAAAACATAAATATTAACTTATTTAATACCAAAAATTACGAAATTGTTTTTCTTTGTTTTAAGTGTCATTTTAATAAATAAAAGTTCTATTGTAATTATTTTTTATTTGCTGAATGTTTATGACCTTGAACTGATACTAAATTGTTTTTACCTTCAATTGCAACACTGCATCTGGCTGCAATTGTATCTAAATCAACTTTAACTACTTTTTTCATTTCATTCGAATAACTTGAAAGTTGCTGGCTTGTTTTTGATGTTTTGGTGTAAGATCCTGACGAATCCATGGTTTGGTAGTAAGTTCTTTTACTTGTTACTTCTTTAATAGGTTTATGAGAAGTTTCTCCGGTTGAAGAATACCCGGATACTGTTGAATAATTGATTGAATAGCCTGGATTATAAGTCGGTTGAGATTGGTGGTCACTACTGGAATCTGGACACACGCAACTTACACAACACGACCTTAAATATAACTAGATTCTATTAAACTTGTTAGATTAATTGTTAATTTGTTATTTGTTATTACTTTTTAGGCATTGTTATTGTTTACTTGTTATAATTAGCAACAAAATACAACAGTTTGCAACAAGTTTAAAATGCGAATCAGTTTTTAGCGCGTTAACCTCAATTATTTTAGTTTATTGTTCCATCGATAGATGGCGCATTGTGTACTGTTTGAAAGAAAAACTTGCAAAAACTCAAAACAAAAAATTTTACATTGCATTATTTATACATAAAACGCAGTAATTAAATAGTAGTTAAATAATAAGTAATTAAAAGATTAGAATACCAATATTAATCAATTATTATCTAACGTTTTCTGTATAAAAACAAAGTTTTGTCATAATAATTAGTATTGTTGATTAAGTGTTCCGTTCTTGTCATTTTGTGCGTTTTTGACTTTTTGTTGTAGTTTTTTTCACCCCAGAGACTAAAGATAAAACTTTGGAAGAGGTTCGAACCTGTCAGGAACATTTCAAGAAAAAATAATCATTTTTTTAATTTTGTAGGCAACCAGTCATACCAAATCTAATTTTGAAGTAAATTATTCAAAATCCTTGATTTTTTTTAAACAAAATTCTGAGATTATATAATGTATGATTAAAATTATTTAATAGATTAGATTATATGTAATGTCAATTGATATCATTTTGGATTTTCTTGTAAATCACATTTTGTTTGAGAAATGAATTTAATTTTTAGTTTAATCACAAATTGTCAATAAAACCAACGAGGCGTATTATTGTTACAATAATATTTATTATGGTTGGTAATTTGTATCAATATTATGCTACTTTTGCGGGTAAGTTACTTTTTAAAATAAAATTTAACCTAAAAATAAACAAAACCTAACATAACCTAATCTAACCTAACTTAACCTAAAAAATTTATATTTTAGTATCATTATGCATCATTTCTTCAGCAATGCATTTAAGTTGGGCATCACCAGCAATCCCAAAACTACAAAATGGATCTCACATAATAACATTAACCAGTACTGAAGCATCGTGGCTAGCCACTGTGAGTCTAATCGGATCAATATTTGGTGGTCCCACAGCAGGATATGTTATTCAACGCTTTGGACGGATAAAACCAATCAATTTTTGCTTTATCCCACATACCATCACCTGGTTATCCGTTGCATTCTGCTCAGAAGTGGTTGTTTTATTCGGGTGCCGATTCCTGGTAGGATTCACCGACTCATTCATCTACACCGCCATTCCAATGTACATTGGAGAAATCTCAGACCCAGAAATTCGAGGATTCCTATGTGGATCCATCGCAGTATCAATAGTTATAGGTTATGTCATCTCCAACGCCTTAGGCTCATACTTAAGCATCTACACCACAGCTTTAATATCATTATCAGTACCAGTTTTAATGATTGTAACATGTTGGAACTTACCAGAAAGCCCATACTTCTTGATACAAAAGAACCAAGACGAAAACGCCATTAAAAGCTTAAAGAAATTCAAAACAACCGAAGATTTAATAGTCCAGAAAGAATTCCAAAGACTAAAAGCAGCAATTGAAGATGAAAAAGACAACCAAGGATCGTTTCTTGATTTGTTCAAGGTTAAACAATACAGAAAAGCTTGGATCACAGTCACAGTTTTAAGATGTAGCCAAAATTTGGTTGGTTTATCAGCTATAACCTTCTATACGAATACAATTTTTTCGAAAGTAGAAACTGGAATATCTGCCGAGTTGTGGGTGATTTTATTCTATATTGTAAAGTTAATAATGACATTGTTATCAACATTAATTATGGATAAAACAGGACGTAAAGTTTTACTATATATTTCAATAACTGGCGTTTGTTTTAGTTTGTTGTGTGTTGGGTTGCATAGCATGTTTGAAGACGAGTTGAAAGATTATGAATTTATACCAATTGTTGCTTTGTTTGTTTATGTTGTTACTTATAGTGTGGGTATGGGGCCGATTCCGGTGTTAATGTTAGGTGAATTACTTCCTACATGTGTCAAAGCTTACGCCTTAGTGTGTTGTGATGTTAGTTTTTGTATTCTTGGAACAGCAGCGGCACAATTGTTTCAAATCACCAACGATAATTATGGTTTAAGTGTTCCGTTCATGGCATTTGCGTTTTGTGCGTTTTTGGTTTTCTTCTTTGTTCTGTTTTTCACGCCGGAGACTAAAGGTAAAACTTTGGAAGAAATCCAGGAATTTTTTAAAAAGAAATGAAGAGAATTTCTTTTAGAATTTTAAGTTTTTGTTGGATTTTAATGACAACATCTTTTGATGAGGTTTATTTTTATTGTGAATAAAATATTCATTTTGTGTTTACGTTTTTGCATCAGTTGTTGACTTAAATCACTTCATTTGTTTGAGGATTACGTAAACACATAAATGCAAATGCATAGTGAACTTACGCTTATCGATATCTAAAAGAATTAATTTAAAAAAACTAAATAACATAAAGAGGTTCTTAAATAAAACAAAGTTTTAGTTTCAAGAATTTATTCATCCTCAAATGTCAAATTCTTTGGGCGCATCTGCTCAAAACTTGTTCAAAAAATTTCCAAATTCATCCATTCTCGGCGTTCAGATGTTTTTGTGGCTTTTTAATTCTCTTAATGTTTTTTTTGTTATTTTGATTCTTGACTCAACTTGTCGTTGTTGTCATTTTTATCTTCCTTCTTGTCATATTGCTTTGTTTTTGTTCATTCATGTGCTTCTTATTCTCACTCAGTTACAACCAAAATTCTCATCAAATTCATACAAACAATATAACAATATAAATAATAAACTCAATTAAAAATTAGCTTACAATCCACTACTACATCTATATTTTTTTAGTTACTTTGATTTTTTTTAGTTATCATCTTATAATTTAAGCGATTGATCAATTAACTGATTATCCTCTAAATAGTTTTCATCATTATCAATAATTACATAACTCTCTTTCTTACAACTATTTCTAGGAATGATACTGCAACTAATGACACCAAAAAAAATAATTACAAGAAAAATACCTAAAAAAAATTTGAAATATTCTAACTTTTCTTCTAAAGTTTTGCCTGTTGGTGCATTAGTGGTAATTTCAGGATTATTATTGGCCACGTTTGTAGTTGAATGAGTATTGATTCCTGTATTAATAATAACCTGTTCTTCATTAAATTTTTTAAATAATTCCTTAAACTCTATTAATTTCATATGGTTTACTTCTTCTAATTTAGAAAACAAATCAATTGGAATAGTATTCAAATCACAATTCTTATTGCTTTCAACATTAAGTTTTCTGAGGTTAGGAAATTCGCTTGAATTAAATGGTAATGATGAGTAATTGTTCGATGCGATATCTAAAACTATGATATTCTCGGTTGTGTTTGAGTGTCCAGAGAACTTAGGTTCTGGATTATGATTAATTATAAGTATTTGCAGATGTTTAGCAGAGTCTAGACAAGAGAGCCGAATTTCGTTTAAATTGTTACGAGATAATTCCAATAGTTGTAAATGTGGACTGTTTTGTAAAATTTTACAAAACAAATCCGGCGTTACGATATAGCCATTAATGATAAGTTGTCGAAGCTGATGCTGGTGGTGAGTAGAAATACAATCTTCACTTAGCTGTTCCTGGGTTGAAAGACGCGATGATGGTTGGAGTAGTAGACTTGTTATTGATGAGTTATCATCAATAAGATCTTCGCAGCTACTTATTCGCTTCACTGGTTTAGCTGTTATTGGTACAGTGATGCAAGAAATTGCAATAAATAGCAATATCAACTTCATAAGCGACATCTTTAACTAAAAAATTGCATAATTTTAGTATTAGGTTAAAGTATTTAAAGTTCAAGCTTATCATTTATAGGTTAAAACGTGTTTTGCTGTTGCGCAATATTGCGCAACAATGAGTCATGTAAGACAAATGTGTAAAATTACCAACAAATGTTTTATTGCATCCAATAATAATGTAAAATTGAGTTCTAACTCAATACTATAGTATTTATTTGGGGTTTACACCCGTACAGTTGTTTATTAATAAATAAAAATTAAAATTTATTTTTACCTTTGGTTCAGTACGTATTCTAACAAGATTGTACGACATACTGACGAGCAGTTATGTGATCTCCGATGAAATTTACTTATCTCGTTCAACAAGTTGAGATAATTTTTCAGATTTAGTTTTTGATAAATTTAACACATCACACCTCATAAAACTTACGCAACAATCAGGAAAACATTTGTCCAATGTTTTATCAATTTTAAATCTTATCTTTCTGTTCTATGCAATCAATATTTATTTATAGAAAATAACATCAATGTTAATCTCTTTCTTCCTACTTAAATGGCGTTACTGGGCGTTACAAAGCTTACTTTCGCCACCCTAATGCTAACTCACCCTCCCTTCTTCGACAACCACCACTTTTGCCTATAAAAAATAAAAATCTTAATAAAATGGTGTTGATAAGACACACAAGTTTACCTAAAATCACAAAAAAAGGTATTTGTTCATTATTTATTATAAAACAACTTCAATTCAAAATGTTTATCAACAAAATACTCTGACAACGGTATAAAATATTTTAATAAAATTTATAATCATGTCTTTTTAAATGTGCACCCCACCCAACCCTTACTGCTTCTTCCACAAATCGTCATCCCAACTCGGGAATAATTTCTTCAAAGAATCCGACTCGGCTCCTTGTTTTTGCAAAACAATCACACTCTCTTCCCTCTCGTATTTCATCAAATACTTATTAGCCATGGTCATAGCATACTTCCTTTCATACTCATCCGCACCCTTACCAATCCATACATAAACAATGTATCCATCATCGATTAACATAACATCATCTTCTACAAGATCATCCTGTTCGAAGTTTTCAATCACCTCCAACCGCAACTTTTCCCTTTTATCAATAATAGCATGCACCATTTGTGGTTCCTGTGGTGGTCGAAGGGTACCAGCAAAGTTTTCGTTGTAATCATCGCGTCCGCCCAACGCATTCCAGAAAGCAATCGGTTCCGCTCCCTCTTTGATCTCCTCTGCATTGGTAACATCAGCAATGGTCTTCGCGAAATTAGCAGCTAACTTGCGTTCAATGTCATCACTTTTACTACCATGCCAGATCCAAGACTTGTCATCAGTTTCCACAAAGAACACATCATCGGACGCTAAATACTTCGCTTCTGGGATTTGTTGTGTGGCCCTAACATTGCTCTCGTCCGTACCTCGGATTCGATACATACGAGTCTCACCTTGAAGATAAGTGTCATGGTCGTGAAGATTTTTGAACCCACTAGCTTTACCGCCTAGGAAAGTGACGAGTTTTCCTTTGAAAATATGAAGGAAATGTTTGGGTTCGCTGTCCTGCGATACTCTGATCTGCATTGCGGTACCACCAACTTCATCGTCCAGTTTAACAGCTTGAATGGCTGATGCAGTCTTTTCGTCTTTACTGGACTGTTTGCCTTGCCAGATGTACAAAACGTATTTGTTTTTCGTAGTCTTGTACCGCACGACGTAAGAATCACCCCCAAAGAACATGCCATAGTTTTCTTTAGGAACAGGGACCAATTCCATGTCCTCAACTCTGAACACCTCAACCTCACCATTACCAGTATCAGGCATAAACTCGGGAGCCGTACCAGATGACTTAAAGTCCAATTTCTTTTGGCTGGTGTCTACGGATCTGATCAAACGTGTGTGGGTTTCTGCAGTTCCTTTCCATGTTTTGAAATATTGCTGGAAGCTGGTAGGTTCAGCAAATTCCACAACCCTTTGGACTTTGGTCCAAACAGGGTACTTCTTCTGCTTCAAAAAGTCGTTGGCTTTAGCCATAGCTTGCGATTTTTCATTAGCGGTGCATTTCTTACCAACCCAGACATACAAATTCGAATCCGAAGTATCCAGAATGAAGCAATCATTTGTATCCAGGTAACTTTGAAGTAACGGTTTTTGTCCTACTTGTTCCACCTTCAATTTACCAGAAGCATCCGAAATGCGGTAGAGGGTGATCACCTTTTCCTGTGAGCTTTCGAATTCTTCATCATCACCACCTGCATTTTCATCAGGAACATCTAACATTGATCCATCTCCCAAAGCTTTGAAGAACTCATCAATTTCTGACTGCGGACTGTATTCATCAATGATTTGTACTTTGGCTCTTCCGCCATGGTCTTGATCACGGATTTGGTTGCTGGCACTAATAGCCTTGAGGCGCTCAGCGCGTTTAGCTTTAGGTCCAATGAAAGCGTAAACATCGGTACCGATGTCTAGGATGAAGCAATCGCCCTTGTTCATGGAAGAAATTGTTACGTCGACTTGTTTCACACGAATGTTACGTTTGCCTTTGACTTGGTAAAGGACTTTGTTGTGTTGGTTACGGTCGACATGTTGGAAACCGGAAGCAACACCTCCTGGCATATAACGAACACCAGACTTGAAACGCGAGAGGAATAATTGTGATTCATGTTCTTGAACTTCACGGTATTGGATTGGTCCTCCACCAAGACTATCATCTAATTGAACACTTAGAATTGCAGCTGCACCAGATTCATCCTAAAAAAATTTAAAACAATTGATATCAATATGCATTGATTTTTTTTATAAAAAATGATAGTTTTTTTAAATTTTAATATCAAAAACTAGTTCTAAGTTTTATTTTAACAGTAAAACATAACTAATAATATTTTAATTGCAACATAAGCATTTGGTACATTAACTCGACGGATTTATGCATTGTTTACGTCAGTTTACGTTGATTTTTGTTGATTGTTGACTTGAATCACCGAGATTTTATTCGAAAATTGATCAAAAAGTGCATTGGGGAGACATCTGTTGCAAAAAGAAAGAAATATTTATAAAAAATCGCAATAGATGTCTCGCCAATGCACTTTTTGATCAATTTTCGAATAAAATCTAAGTGATTCAAGTCAATTCAAGTCAACAGTGGTCAACAGTCAACGTAAACAATGCGACGAATTGTTTGTTAGTATCAGTGAGACCGCTCGTCCGTGTGTGGTCAACTGGTTCTCAATGTACTTTACGTTGCTTTACGTTCCTGCTAGAGCCTGCTGCGATTTTAGATAAACCAATACACTTTTTGGAATAAAATTAAAATAAAACAAACCTGAATCAACTTATCATAAAATTAAACAAAAAAAACAAACGAAAAATATGTAGCTTGTGATCAATAAACTGATTAGATAACGTCACACACAAAATTAATTAATTAAATTACCAATACCCGAGTACTTTTAATCAAAATTAATACAATTATTTACCTGAGAAGTTTCCAAACCAAGCCAGAAATGAATGTCCCAACTTTTTACGCCATTCTTTTCCTTTGTCTAAACAAAAACACATGACACATTACCACAAACCTAATTAAATTAATTACCAAATTATTTAATTACAGTCAGAGTAATTAAAACTTACAAATAAAACAATGTAGGAATCTCCAGTGTAGAATTTACCATAATCACCTTTAGGGTACGCAACAGGTTTGAAGTTCTGGAAAACAAAACACACAATTATTTTCTTTCCGCTCCAAAACAAATATACAAATAAACAAAACAAAAAACAAAAGCTATAACACAGCTAACTAGATAAATGATTGCATAATAGTTATTGATAACGCCAACACACAAACTAGTGCGTTAAATTGCGAAATAAATTAGAAACGCGCCCTAGAAAATACCAAATTATTCCCAAGGCTATTGATAAAAATTACTCAATAGGTAAAGTAATTGTAGAACAAAAACAAAACACCTGTTGTATTGTATTAACGCTCAAACACTTAAAACAAAATAAAACAAAAGACGAAAGAAAGAAAAAAACCTTGTAGTTTTGTTGTTATTTTGCTGCTCGAGTGGGCACGACACAAAATAACCACAATTGTACATAACTACATGACCTTAGTATATAATTTCATGTAGATAATTATGAGTATTATGACATGCTACGAAACAAATGCAACAGTTAACTGAATCGAAGATTAAAACTAAAACTAAAGCAGAAATAATAACGTGGTGACCACAAAGCATGACACACTGTCAACAAATATCTCAAACTAGTAGTAAATTAACAAATGAAGGTTTTGTTTATTTGTTTATTCTTTATTCGGTTGTTTAGTGTTTTGTTTTGTGAGAAAACAAAAAAATCGATAATTAATTGTCCGATAAACGCGCAAAATAAAAGAAAGTGAAACAAAAGTATAACGCGAGTGTGAAAAGCTCTTAAAGGGCAATTGTTTTTAAAAGCAAAAAAACAGAGGATCAGAAAATGCCAGGATTACATTGTAACTAATTAAATATAAAATTTTATGTATAAATTTTAGTATGTTTTGTTTTTATTTGGAAGTGCTGGGTTTTAAATGTTTGTTTTGTTTTTTTTTTGGTTTGTTTTGTGTTTGTTTGTGTCTTGTTTTTCCGATTCTCACCTCAATGCGCCAAATCTCAAGTCCTGGCGTCTTGCCGGCGTTCGCAAATGCTGGATCCATTACTCTGCGTGTTGATCCTTTGGGCTTCTGGTCGTTAGTGGGCAGGATGGGCTGCGATGGCTTCCTCCCGGTCGTGGCGGCGTCGGTACACAGCGCGCAACAACTGAGCGTCGCAATCAACAATGCCAGCGTATAAATGCCGCATCGTTGGCGGCGTCGCGGTATCACGTTAGATAGCATGATGATACGACTGCGCTTTTGATATCAAGCGATTGTAATTATTTTTTTACCTGAAATAATGATTACCTAACTTAATTAATTAAACCAAATTAACATAAAGTAATACAACTACAAATAAAACAAGTAATACACAAAAACAAATAAAAAACAAACGAATTTTGTTAGGAAAACAAAAGCAAATCAATAAAAGTAAACAAAAATTATGTTAATGTGCTAAGTGTGCTTTGTTTTTTTGTTTTGGGAATAAAAACAAAAGAAAAGTTATAAAAAAAATGATACATTTTAATGTCAAATTATTTTATGGTATTGATTAATGGTTTAGACTTTATTTACTTATGGTTTTCATCATAAACCGGTAAATTATCAATAGTATACAATATGAGAATATTTTTACACAGGATACAATTCATGTTTAAATCCCGAGTTATCTTTGAAGTGTAAATGTGTCATAAACATAATAAACCCCTTCAACGATAACTGACTTATCGCGTTTTTTGTTTATTGAGTGAATATGATGCAATATAATCATTCGTAGTGTTTATTTTTTTAATTATAACTCAAAAAACTTTCAATTTCATACAAAAATTGTAATAAAATTGCGAACAGAAGCATTGTAAACCTTTAAAACTAAATATTTGTAAATAAAGTTGCCTATATTTAAACCGAAAATGTATTTTGGGTTGCCTACATTAGTTGATGTATAGTTTGTGTTTTTTGATTTTAAAATTATTAATATTACGTCAGACGTGGATAAAATTTCTTTTAATCAAATTATTGAGATAAACAATGACCCAATCATTGTCAATCATCATATTGACGGTTCAATATCGAAATATTGATCGCCTTTTTATCGAATATTTAACAATGCTTATATGTTTTATGTTTTACTCACGATTGCTTTCCCTTTTCTCTTTTCACCTTTCTCCTCTCTGTTTCCTTCTTTCGTTCGTTGGATTTTAAGCTGTCAGTTCCCAATAATTTATTTGTCGATCCGAACGACTAAACGGTCAGTCGTCTACTAATCGAGCACAGAAAAGAAACCGGCTTATAATATTTAACAAATTTTAACACTCTTAATAATATTGAGTTGTTTGATCTCTAAGTGGTCCGTTTTCTGATCTGTGGACTGTTGGTCAGTCGTGGTCACTTAGTACTGAATCGATTGGGACCGTTTTGTGCGCGTTTAAATAAGATTTATTTACATTCGCAATGACCCATCGTGGCGGCGCAAGGTTAAATGTTGTTGCGAGATAATGACCATAACAAATAGCACAGCATGGCAGAGGCGAATACATGAAACGAATACTAATCAGGCGTGTAAGCTGGACAATGGCCGAGATGCTGGGTGAACTGGATGTCCGACAAGGATAAAAATAAGAAGCGATTGTATTTCGGAGAATAGATTATCAGTGCACTCTGGTTGTTAACGTAAATACATTTCAACGAATTTGGCGATATCTCATTATTAGTAATTGTTTGTTATTGGTTTTCCTTATTTCTTTAATTAATTGCGTCGGAATATTACAGTTTTATAAGTATAAGTGATTACAAGTCTGAGTTATTGAATTTTTTTCTATTTATTTTTATTAAAACAGTTCCTGTGCGCATGAACAGCGCCATTTTTGTTAGGTTATGGTTACCAGCGTAGCGTACTACCAATGAAAATCGTTCAAATCCAAATTGGCTCCACCCTAAACACTTGGTACAAAAGAACCATTTTATTTAACCTACAAAGTAGCATAAAACAATATACTACATCTTCAAAAAGATTAATAATAATCTGTTTGTACAAAACAAATCAAAAAATCAATCAAACAACACTTACAACATAAATAGATATTTATAGCTAACATGTTCATTATAAGTGTTTTTCTCTTCAAAAACTCGTAAAATCAGATAAACCAGCTACCAAACAATGAAATATTGATTAATTTATCAATTAAACCAGGTGATCATGTGTAAATGACAACTTTACGTTCATATTTAAGACAACTTATAGATAAGATAACATTTAACTACTAGAATTACGTAAATTCCTTTAAAATTAACGCGTGGATTTTGTTACGTCGCCTAAAAACCCCTGAAATTGTGTTAGATAAATTGTTTAGATATTCGAAAATAAGTGGTTCGTTTACATTTTTATTGTAACTGTAGAATTGCGAGCGACGCGAAAGCTAGGAACTCCTATCGCAGCGCGAGGTGGAAAGGTAGGAGGAGCCAATGCGACGAATGGTGAGTGGTAAGTACAAGTGGGAGGAACGTTCGCCATCGCTACTTACGTTCCGTATTTATTGAGTTTTCTTGTTCGGGCCGCTGCAAACAAATAAAATAAAGCATAAATTAAATTTTATTTGTGGTTTATTTACAAATTCTATAAATCTGAGATTCATAAATACAAAAGTACATATTGTTATAAAAAAAATTTGGAATGTAAATATAAAATCAATCAGTCACATAAAAACATATCAAATATCCTTACTTAGGTGCAGATCCAATATATGTAATTTTTTGTTAATACATAAAAGTCATAAGTCACATTCGGCTCATACATTTTGTTCCTTTTTTTTGTTTTTATTCAAAGTCACATTTTTTGGTGCTAAAAAACCTCCGTGTCCGAAATCTCTAAATCCTTATTATAAGTTTCATACTGAAAGCCAGGATACGTCCTGAAGCTTAAACAATCTTCATTGCGTATAAAATCAATATGCTCTGCTAATTCAGCAAAAGTCGGCCGCTCGTCCCAATCAATCTGCCAGCAGTTAAGCATCACCTGATAAAACGTATCGTACAGATATGGCAATTGCGGTAACGTCAAGTTATCCTGAACAATTTTATCAGGTAATTCCTGCTGTCCTACATTAACAAACGGCGTGCCGCCTAACGAGCAAATTTCCCACAGTAAAACCGCGAATGCCCACACATCGCTCTTACTCGTCGGTTCCATCCCTCGAAGAACCTCCCTCGCTGTATGGCGTAAAATACTGGGCGTGTTTTCGGTGCGATAAAACCTCGCAAGACCAAAACCTGCCACTTTGGCTTGATTACCAACGATGGCGATGTGTGTCGCGCATAATTGTTTGTGAATTATTTTTTTAGCGTGCAAATGCTCCATGCCTTTAGCAATCCCCCATGCGAAGTCGATCGCTTGTGTTTCGGGAATCGTGGTGAAGTTTTGTGCAGTTAACGTGCGACTGTTGAGTAAATAATCTTTGAGGTTTTGTGAGGTGTACTCGAATACCATGACGACCATATCGGAACGATCGCAGGTTCCGATCAGGTCTAAGACGTGGGCGTTACCGCTGGATTTTATGACTACATCCAAATCTTTTAACATGTTACGTTTTAAGAGTGGTTGTAGTTTTTTATCGTTTATACAGTACGTTATTACGCTTAAGGTTTGATCGTTTTTGGGTACAGTGCCAGGGTGTATACGCCCATATTTACCGTAACCAAAAAATTGGGCGTGGTCTATGTTGAGTGCGTTGCTAGGAATGGTCCAGACGCGATCATGCAGTGATTTTCGGTGGTTAGAAGTTTGAGGCAATTCATCTTCAGGGATATAACCGTTGTTTTCCTTTTTTTGAAAAAATGTAAGATTCAAATCATGTTTTAGAGGTTATGAGTAATTTTTACGTATTTTTAAGTTATACATGCAATTTACAAGCGCAACAAGCATATTCTTGTTTTGTGAATCGAAATACTTTGGTTAGGTTTATTTTTAATTTAATTGTTTAATCAAATTAAACTTACAACATCAATCATAGGACCCTGAATCGTCAATTCTTGATTGTCATTGAGCCGCTGGCGATGATTTAGTTGAACGCGATTGCGCAAAAAGTAAAATCCAATCAAACCGACAACCAACAACAAACTAATGATGACAATTGCTAATGATAACAAAATAATCACAGCGGATGACTCCTCCGCTTCACTCGTAGGCATGTGCGACATTATTACATCAATTTGTAATCCTGCCGTGTCGCTATAAACAACAAATTCTCGATCATCCATGCGACTCAACATACCTATCATCACATGGTAGTTTTTATCAGCTTGTAAAGGTGCGTTGAAATATTTTCCGTAACTTCTACCGTCGCCTATTGTAAAAGGTTCGTCGATTCGCTGTAAAAAAACAATATTTTTCGAGGTTATGTCAACAAATTTTAGGTTATTTTTAGGCAAATTTTTACTTACAAACGGTTGAATTTCTGCAGTTACATAATACAAAATACCATCAGCATTTGCTTGTCCATATGATTTAAGATTTTCAGTTTGTACTGCTTGAATAGCATTTGCTTCAATGACAACAATCAAGTAAGACGTAATAGGTCCATTATTGTTGTACACAGGCTCCATTTTAATTACCATTTTGGTTTCGTTTTTACTTACAATTGTAGGAGCTTTAGGGCTTGAATCTGGTTCTTTAATAAAATATTTACACAATTTAAGGTTATAAATTTTCAAATTAAAAAAATACTAACCTCCAATTAATGTTTTCATAATTTGTGAACTTTGTGCACCTTGTACATTATAAGAATCAGCCTGTACAGTTAAATTATACTCAGTACCAGGATGTAATGTCACAATGTTAACTTTAAAAGTGTCATTTGAGTAGTAATTCATCCATGAATAAGTCGACAATGGTGAATGTGAGTAAGATGATAACACTTTAGCAGTCACTTTATAATTTTCTATACTTAAGAAAGATTCAGGCACTTGCCATGTTAATACTGCTTGAGTATCTGATATATTTGTTACAAAAAAATTTCTTGGTGGACCATTCACTGAAATGTTTCATTTTTAGTAAAAAAAAAAAATGTAGATTATGTTAAGTAAAAATTTTATTATAAAAAAAACAAACTTTGAACAGCTGTATTGTATACATCTGATAGCTGATCCTTAATATCACAATTTGGACAATCTTCTTTACAAGTTTTTGAGCTTTTTAAGTCACCATAGTAATTACTGCATATACATGTTTCATCAAAACGAACTAATGCATATCTAAAAGAAAAAGGTTTTAAAAACTAAGTATATTTTTGTAGTAAATGTACAAATAATTACCTATAGTACTTCTCATAACAAATATCAATACAATCAGGACTTTGGTGTGTGCCCTCAATGATTTTTTTGTCCTTAGTCATTGGTAAATCCATATAACATCCTAAAAACTCGCCCTTTTCGCTTGCAGCCGGTATGGAAACTTGATATCCGATTACCGATTGGTAAAAAGCAATGAACACAATTATTTGTTTATAAACCGAAGACATCTTTAAAGGCTGTACTGTATATTCTGTGCAGAAAAGTCACTCAGTATAATTTACATATTACAATCGTTGCGCTGTTTTTCACACGGTGTAGAAGCTTTTCCGCCAAACAATCACTTCGTATTCGCATTTGATAGAAACGAGTATTAATTCCAGGTAGGCGTAGTCTAATAGATGAGTAATTACGTAGTCATTTTATGAAATTAACGCAAAATAAGCTTGTTTTTGTTGATGCAAACCAAGCCGAGGGAAGCTTTCAAAGGTGTTTTAAAGGTTATGACTCACACAGGTGCAGGTGCAGAGCTTTTGGGTGTGTGCGCCAAGGTCAGCAACACACATTACACCTAAGTGCATCAAAAAGACTAAAATTTAAACAAAAAACAATAATAATTAAGAATTTAAAGCAATAAATCATTAAAATACAGTTAAAACAGTTAAAACCGCTACAAAAATTAATATCTGCATTAAAAACTCAGTAATATTTGTTTGTTTCTATTATCTATACGTACTGTTATGTCATTTGTTTGTTTTGTTTTGTTTATAAAGATAAAACATGGCATTTAAACATCTTGCGCAAGCGCAGTTACAAAACTTTCGCTACTTATCGTCGCAAACCACAATATTGTTAATAAAACCAACGTTAGTGTCGTTGGAAGTTAATAAACTTGCTGGAATCAATAAATCTAGTCATAACCTAATAAACTATCAAAGCCAACGTATTGTTGCACGTTTTTTGAGTGCAACACAAGCTAAACAGAGTAAAATGGCGTCGAAATTTTGTGCAAATTTATCGTTTATGTTCACGGATGTACCGTTTGTGGAACGGTACGCGGCCGCAAAACGCGCAGGATTCAAGGCCGTGGAATCTGGTTTTCCTTACCAAGTACCAATCGAAGAAGTGGTCAACGCGAAGACGAACGCAGGAATTCAACAAATTCTTGTCAATGTCTACACAGGTACTTTCACCGCTTCACAGCCCGCTGTTTTTGTTTTTTCATTTAAATTTCTATCAAATTATTCACTTTCTTACTATAACCTATAAGATTATTTATTGATTTATTTATTTGTTAAAAAAAATTGACAAGTTTGTTAATTTTAAAGATGAAACACGTAAAATTTGTTTATAAACTAAACGAAAGTTTAATGAATTATTGTTTTTTTTACATTTTTTGAGGTTAGGTGACGTAACAAAAGGCGAACTTGGTTTTGCTGCCATTCCCGGTGAAGAAGATAATTTTAAGAAGAGTATTAACACTACTATTGATTATGCAAAAGCTTTGGGAGCTTCAAAGTAATTATTAATTAAACTATTTATTGATTTATAGGTTAAAGCACAAAAATAACCGAATTGTTTTGTTTTACGTTTGTTTTAACAGGATTCACGTCATGTCCGGTAAAGTAGGCAACCCAACGACACAAAACGATGTTGTTTATGAAGATAATTTACGTTATGCGGTAAAATTATTTGAAAAACATGGAATTATGGGTGTTATTGAGCCTATTAATAAATATTCCGTTCCGGGATATTATATGAACTCATACGATAAAGGTAATGACATAAAACAATAGGTTTTAGGTTAAAACTTAAAGTTTTCGACCACTAGGTGGCGGTAGTAGACTGCAACATTCATGATAACCTAAAAATTCTTGATTTTTAGCTATAAACGTAATTAAATCGATCAACAGTCCAAATCTACGTTTGTTAATGGACATATTCCATTTACAACATATCCAAGGGAATATAACTCGTACACTGAACGAATTAAAGGATTTCATTGGTCATGTACAAATCGCTCAAGTGCCGGACCGTAATGAACCGGAAACAGCAGGGGAAATAAACTATTCGCATGTTTTGAATGCGTTAAGGACGATTGGTTATGATGATTGGATTGGTTTGGAGTACAAACCTCAAGGTGATCCTGTCGTGGGGTTAAGGTGGGTTAAAAATTTAGGTTATGAATTGTAGTTTTTTGGTTAGATAACCAAAACTTTGTATGTGTTTTGTGTGACAAATAAAATTTGTTATTAAATTAAATTTACTATTTCTTATTCCCTTTTAAGGTATGTACTAATTTATAACCTATACAGTTAAACGTATTGGTTAGATTAGGTTAAGTTGTGTAAATGTACAAAACGTTGGACGTAATGCACACTACACATTACATTGGCACGTTATTATAAAAATATTGTACAAAATAGTCTCTATAATCACATAAAATACTCGCCGGCAATGCACATCGACGACAAACATTAAAAAATTAACGATAAAATAAAAATAAAGAAAATATTGGTTCTTGATTGACCTGACAACGAACAGATTGAAGAAAACCACATCAAAGCGCAGACATAAATGCGTTTTTGTACATTTTTAACCTCAAAATTTAATTTTGAATCTTTTAACTGCTTTTAACCTCAAAATTAAAAAAAAATGCATATAAATGCGCATGCGTGGAATGATTAAAAACTATAAACATAAATATTACCCATTACAATCAGCTTCAATTGTTTTGATCCAAATCATTTGATTTTGTGATAGTTTTTTGACGCATCAAAAAATCAAAGGAAATAAAGATCAAAGGATATATTCCCGCTTTATTTTCGGATTTAACATGGCACCTGGTTCGTACTGAGTACTGCTGCGTGTTAATTTCTTCTTTGAACGCTATAAAAAAGCAAACATCAATTTTTAAACACCATTTTTGAGGTTAAGCAATGAAATATATACAAAGCGAGTGATAAAAAGCTGGAGGCCATATGATTTTGATCAAAATGTAGAAAACCCTTAACCTTAAACACCATTCAACCTTCTAACCACCCCAAAACAGACAAGAAGAATACCAGCTACCATAGGTATATAAGCTTTGACATTCATGACTATCATAACTATCAATGACGGTCATGATTATCAAGGATGTTATCAATGACTATCAACTACAAGTCTGCGTAACGCAACACCACAATGGCCAGGCGACACCTACGGCTTTCTTTTCTTTGCGGTCCAAAGCACGCTTCTGGGCTTCATGTGCTTGCTCCACCAACTCGTTGGGGATCATCCACAATTGGTCAGCAGCTTTCAACAAAGTCTCCATTATATTACAACATACAGCAGCGTCGTTGATTTCTTTCGTCAGTTGTTCCTTAGATATGGGTGTTTTATCGTCTTTGCTTCTAAAATTTTACTTTGAATTAACTAATAATTTTAAGGTTATGAAGTTATTGTTACTTTGAGGTTAGCAATCTCGGCGGAAAAAAAGATGGCGCTGCGATCATGGCGACATTATGCACTGACATTCGGTTATACTGCTCGTGCGTGACAATATTAATTAAAAACTGTAATAAAAGATGGAATGTACTGCGATGTTCAATCGGTAATAACAAAACTAAGATGTTTAAAGCACGTAGTTTATCTTCATTGTCAGGAATCACTAAAACGTTAACCATTAATACGAATTTCAATCAAAATCTAATTTTTAGGTTATTTAACCTCAAATTTTAAGGTTTTGAACCAGAAAAACAACTTACAACTGCTTTTAAAAAACATATCATATAATTCCATGGTAAAAATGGGATCTGGTAATTCTCTCAGTAATTTTTTCAACACACCAGTTAAATCATGAACCGATATTTGCGTAAATAACGTTTCAACAACATTTCGATTGCTGTAGAATTTACTTTCGATTTCCGCGCATATTTGTTCTTGTTTTTGTTTTTGGCCAGCAATTCTCAAAATACCGTCTTCTTTTATGCGTTCATTCAATTGTGCCAATGTGGTTTGGTAAATTTGTGGCACCATTGACGTGTCTGACGTACTGGGCAAATCACGCATCACTAGGGTTGATAAATTAACCCCAAACACATTACCTCCTTAAATCCAAACAAAATTTAAGTATAAAACCATAAAATATTAAGGTTAGGAATAAATTTAAGGTTATGGTTACTTTTATGTTTATAACTAGCCTTCCTCTTCTGCACGGTAATCTTGTGGTAATCAAAAATGGTGGCAACTTCAACCCATAACAATGGTTTCAAGTATTGGTACTCACAATCAGACAACGTATCAATATGAATGTAATTCGTACCGTTGCTTTTGTTAATCTAAAACATTTGAGGTTAAAATTTAAGGTTAAGGTTTTTGAGGTTATAGATTATATGAGTTTATAGTTTAGGTTATGTTTAAGTAAAGTACCGTTTCGTTTTCGTTGGTTGTGTCTTGTTTGACCATTTTAGCAAAACTTAACTGGTCGATACCCATCGCCATGGATGTTTGGTTGCATGGTTCGCTTTTCGACAATAAACTATCCAACTCAGCCCTAGGACAATTAAAAACCAATTAACCTGATACACCATTAATAAAAACAACAAAAAACACAACAATTAACAACGACATTGACCTCAAAACCTCGAAGTTGTTATCAAACTAGATAACAACAAAAAACAGTGATTCTAACCTAAAACTTTAACCTCAAAATTTGACATAATTACTCAAGTCGTGCACTTACAAGTAATGATTTTTAACGTTGGTAACCGTAACTTCTTTATTATTATTATTGTTATTTGTTAAAATATCCAGCACTTCCCGATTGGTGTCGCCATTAACGTCAACGACTGGTATTCGAGTGATGGTACCAAACTCTTTGAGCGGATGGTATCCTTTCAGGACGACATTTTCTGATCCTAGATGCGCAACATCCCCACGATCATGTCTGCTGAACACTTGTTTACTTGGTATGGGTTCACTTGATGTGTATTTTAATTTTCCTTTCAATGCAATACCATCAGTGAGAATGCTGCAACACATTTGCGTTGATTAGTTTAAATTTGAGGTTAAGTTGTGGTTATGCTTACAAAGAATTAAGATTATGATGGTCTTCATCACTTGTAGACTCCTCGTTCGGATGTCCGGTGGAATCAAGTGAGTCTGGTGTCGCACTCCTCGATCGCGATCCAGTACTGGACGTCTGCGGAATTAAACAAACAATTAAGTCCGATGATACGAATACCAATTACCGATATTAGTTAGTTGTGAGGTGATGCGCATAGTAATGAAGTAATGAATCCATTATTTACGTTGTACATATTTGTGTCAATGCGCAGGTGGCCAAACTACACTTTGTTTAAAAACATAACCAATAAAAATTTTGAAGTTATCAACATAACCTACCTTCAAAACTTTTTGACAAGTAAATATGACAACATAACCTAAAAATGAACCTAAATGTTGTTGTTTTTGGTTTTGATTGTGACCAAATCCTTTGGGTTTGTTTGTATTTGTTATTAAACTTGAAAAACGTATGGTATGTTTAAATCTCAACGTGCTCCAAGCAAATAACTTGGCATTTTTTTGCATATTAATGAGTCATTGTGTTTTGCGGCATGTTTTCAACTTACTTCAAGGTTCCACGCGACATCTCGCACGTCCTGTCGTTGCTTCCTTCGCGGTTGTCGATTACCCAATGTTTTGTTGAGCGTACGAACCCTCGAACGCACCGTTTCAGCTTGACGTTCAGTTAAATGTTTTTGACGCACTGTTTCATCGACGATTAAATCAGGAATTTCCTTTCCTTGTTTGTGGAGGTTGGAAAATTCAAGTAGTCCTGCGTTGTTTAAAAAATCTGATGCTTCTTCAACCTCTGTTTATTAAAAAATAATTTAAGGTTAAGAACTTATAGAAATTTTAAATGAAAATAAAAACGCACCGTCTAATAATTCCACATCAAAATCATGATTTGTGTGAAGATGATGTGAGTCCTTGACTTCAGTAAAATACAACCGAAGAGTTTCGTGTGGTACTTCAATCGACTCCATTTTGTAAAAGTTTAGAATGCCTGCAAAAAACAAAATTTATTATTACAACACTTTATAGTTGGCCATGCAAAACAAAACTTGTTTTTTTTTTGTTTTGTTTGGTGATTTTTGTGTTGTGTTTTTTGTTTTATTGATTCGTTTGAAATGGGTCTAAGTTTGTCAACAGTAAACGAAACAAAAGAACAGTTTGGTAATTAATTATTTATTGCTTTTAACCAGGTGGCATAATCATAACTTTCGTCGTCCATCGCGTTATGTTTGGTGCACACGGTGAGCGGCGATTATGTGATAATGAATCGCACACGCCGTGTGGTAAAGCAATTAAAGCCGGCGAAATTTTACGTAACAAACGAAATGCAAATCAGGCAAACAAGCAGCAAGCAAACACTTCGAATTAATTATACCTGTACGAATCTCACAACTCAAAACAGGTGTTTTAAGTTAAATTAAGTTTTCGTAACTATTTTGTTAAGTTGTTAAGTTTTGGCTTAATTTTTATAACGTTAGAACAGGTTTTGTTTTAGTTTAATGTAATTGCTATTAATTAATAATTAATTGTGACGTTTTAAGGTTAGGTTTTGATGTGTTAGTAATAAACATCAACAGGTGAAGTTTGAAATATAATGCAGTAATTTATCAAATGGCTAAAATTTGATCACGTTGTTTTTTTTTATATAAAAACACAAAATATTAGGAGCTCTAATTAAAATATGAGAAAAAGTTTATAACAAAAGTTGTTTGTTATTAACCAATAAACATTTTATGTTTACAACATTATTAATATAGTGCACAACTTTTGGTAAAATCTCAATTAATGATGAAACTTTAATTTCACTTACTGAAATTTTGCCTTGTTTTTTGATATTAAAACATCAAAAACTACAATTTCTAATAAAAATAACAAAAAATGTTTATAACAAAAGTTGTTTGTCATTAAATTATCTACAATTTATCTTAGTAACTTTTTTTCATAGAACGCACCTGTTTTGCTAAAATCGCAAAAAAGTTTAAAGGTAACTATAAAAATCTTATATTTAAATATGAACGCCATTTGCAGTCCTAGATACATGTAAATCGCGCAACAAAATTATGTTACGACAAATTATCAATTCATAATTTTATTATAGGAGTCGTTCCGTGTTCCACATAATTCAAACCAGCTACTACTACGCAAATCGCAAGTATTACAAGAAATCTGCGATTAATAATCAACTCCGTTGGCGTTTTGTTGGCATTTAATTTTTTTTAATTAAAAAACTAGCTTCAAATACAATAAATTAACAATAAACATATTTGTATGCTGTCTTTTCTAATAAACTACAAAAAAACAAATTATTTTCCCTCCCGAAAATGAGTGTTTTGTGCAAATAAAGTTTTGCGGAGCTATATTACTCAAATTATCGCAATCGACAGTAAAACAATAGAACAATTATTAACATCTTCAAATCGTGTTTGAAGTGTTCGCCAGTGTTCGCAATCTGGCGTGAAATCCGCGTGGCAAATTGAAAGTTAAATCGTGCGCAGGCAATTTTTTGTTCGAAACAAACACGTGTTTTCGTTTTTTTTTTGTTTTCGCATTATTATTAATCATAGTGCGGTGTATCCGCGTGAATTTAAATACGTAGAATTACATGTATTTGATTGAGAATTAAGCAAAAGTAAAATTGGTCAATGGTTCGACACACAATTCAAGCCACACAGATCAAGCCACAAACAACACGCTGGTTTTTTTGTGGGTCATGCGCGTGAAAGTTTAAGATTCGGCGCGTTGTTTCGTTTTTTAGGGTGTTTCGTCAGCATCTGCAAAAACATAACCTATCGACACATTTATTTTACTTGTAATTTGTTTGCATTATTTTAATTTGACACAAATAGATCACTTTGTAATTATTATTCACTCCGTTTGTCAATTTGTAAGTTTTGCTCACATTTTTGAGATTCTAGGAAAACTGGTACGTTCTAGCGAACAAAGTTACTTAGTTAAATTGAAGGTAATTTAATTATGAACAACTTTTGTTATAAACATTTTTTGATATTATTATTAGAAATTATAGTTTTTGAGGTTTTTATGTCAAAAAACGCGGTAAAATTTCGGTAAGTAAAATTAAAATTTGGTCTTTAATTAAGATTTTAACAAAAGTGGTGCATTATATCAAAAAATGTTACTAACAAAAATTGTAGGTAATTTAATTATGAACAACTTTTGTTATAAACATTTTTTGATATTATTATTAGAAATCATAGTTCTTGATGTTTTAATATAAAAAAACACGAAAAAATTTCAGTAAGTAAAATTAAAATTTCGTCTTTAATTGAGATTTTACCAAAAGTGGTGTATTATATCAAAAAATGTTACTAACAAAAATTGTAGGTAATTTAATTATGAACAACTTTTGTTATAAACATTTTTTTATATTAATGTTAGAAATCATAGTTTTTGGAGTTGTTATGTAAAAATGCATATTTCTGGTAAACCAGATGTGTTTTTTCCAAATACATTGCATGTTTTTTAGTGTTAATTGAGATATATAAACACATTTAACAACAATTTGCGGCTTATGACGAAGAGTCAACAAGTGCAAATTTAAATTCAAGGCAATACACTAAACTCAGTCAGTTTTAGTCGCTAAATACAACAAAATACAAAGGAATTCAATGTAAATACAGTGTGAGTTTATCACACGAAAAGTTGTCGAGTGTTTGTAAAGCGTCGGCGTTGGCGTGATTTATGGCAATTAAATGTACGAGTCTGACGTTTATTTTGCACGTGGAAAATCACACACGTTTTGCAATGATAACGCAAATAAATATTTATGTTTCTATTAAATATTACCCACGATACAAAATTTCCCAAAATAAATTTCAAAAAAAGACAAATAGTGCCACCTAACGGAATTTTGTCAAACAACATCATAATGTTTATTTTATAAAAAAAAGACTAAAGACTAAACAAATGAGTAATGATTACAGAGCTAGTGTACTTAAAAAAAGATCACTATACCCACAAAACGTTTAAAATCGTCAAATGACTCATTAAAGTAATCACAATTTTTTCCAACTTAACATAACCTAACAAACTTAACAATACGCAACAAAAGCAGCTATAACTATGATTGTCTGTGTTTCAAATGATGATCAAGGCAATGAAGCACAAGATAAACTCCTCAATGCCATTGTAAAGAAGCAAAAAACATTACGTTGTGCTTTTGTTCATTCGTTTCGTACTTACGATTATTAGGCGTTAATTGAAGAAGGTCTACCCGATGAATTCATGAATAATTTTGAGTGAGCGGACATGAAAAGCGTAAAATAATAAAAGTGAAACCAGGCAATACTTCAACAACTCAAAGAACTCAAAGTGCGTGCCGTAAAATGCCGCAGGGAAGCAGGAAAGCCAGAATTGTCAGAAGACCAGAAAGAAATGCGTTTAACGTGAAGTGCATTACAGGTTAGGAACTCGATTCAAGACAAAGTGAAAATATATAATTACGCAAGAGTGTACCATCGCACGATTTTACGTGGAAGAAAATTATTTAATGTTAGGAATGCACACCAAACAAAAACAGTTGAAGTCAACGCCGACTAAGATTAAAATTCAATTTAAAAAAAAAAACAAAAAAAACAAAACAAACTCTAGATTTATATGAGTTGTGTTTGTTTTGTTACCATTTGTTACCAAATCAAGTAGGTATTAGTATTGCAATTGTTTTTTTTCCAAATAAACTTATTCCTCCGTTAATTGTCAGTTATCTAACTCATACTTACAATACTTACAATTAAACCTCGATGTACAGTTTCTATTCAGTGTTTTTGTGATTTAAATCGTGGCTGGAATAACTGTGGCAGATAACTGAGTAAGTTTTGAATAAAATTGAGATTTCTGGAACGCACGACACGACAAACTACACCACAACATTGTTGAATCGCGCAAATTGCGACTCCGTACCATCGCTACCGTTTGTCGCACACAATGCGCGCATTTCAAATGAGTGAATACTGAATTGCTGCAAACAGTAAACACTGAACGAAACAGTAAACACGTCAAAAACGACAGCACTCTTCGATCGTTTTGAATTTCAATATGAATCAACAAAAACGCATTGTGCAAGAAAACGCGCAAATTACACACAATAATTATACGAATCAGCACCACAACACATTCATACTAGAATCCACACTAATAGACACATTCAAAATGAACATGAATATTCATAAATAATGCTGGTATTGAACATGCATTGTTTTCACATTCATTTCATACGATAATATTCACAATATTCGCATAATATCTATAAATCTAGTACGTTTACTCACTTTACACATAAAAACTATGAATAATTACAAAAATTTATACTTTCTTTATTCGTTATTTAAAATTTTACTATAATTTATGCGTTTTGTATTAAGTAGCGCCATCTAGCGGTTGTTTTTAAAGGTTTTTTAATACATCAACCTCAAATGGTGTTTTATTGTTTTGTTTTACTCATAAAATAATCAAAAACGTTATTTCTGTACGTTATTCGTTCCATTTTGGTTTTGGCCAGTGTGTCAAACGTGCGATACGTGCTCACAATGAATTTATTCCAATTTATTCCATGCTGTTTCAAACCAATTCGGATCCATGTGTTTAATTCTTTTGTTTCGTGTGGCTTTTATGTCTTTTGCGTAATGAATACTGAGACTCCATCAGCGTTTTGTCAGCGCCAGCGAAATTAGACTGAGTACAATTTTTAGTTTAACGTAAAACGTTAATGTGCGTTATGTGCTTGCTTCTGTTGTTTGTAATCGAATATGTTTGTGGGAATTTTTACATTACAAATTGATGTATTTCGAGATTAAGTAACGTTTTCATGGGAATGCAAAGTAATTACTACATGTGTTGATGGTTGAGATGAGTAATTGGTACAAACAATCGGATGCAAGACCTCGTACCTAATTATATTCGGTGATTTAAGTCGTGATTGTTCAATTTTTACGCGTTTTATGCAAGTTTTTAAATTTTTCACAAGTAACGCCACCTGGTGGTCGAAAAAAACAAGTAAATATATTGATTTTATCTTTTGTTTTTACTATTTCTTATTTACTAGACTAGATAGTAGTGCTTTTGTTTTTTTTGTTTTTTATATTCATTTGTTTTGTTTTGGCTCGTTAAATGTTTGATGCTGTGTGTAATCGTTCTCGTGTTTAACCTTAAAAAAAATTGCAATAAACACACACATTATCTCTCCGGTCCAGTCTCTTCTTAAATGAATTAATGTATACGAAATTAGGCTTAATTAACCACTTAATTAACTACTCACAACTTAATGTGGCTTAATATAGTCAAATTGAACGTTTGCTCAACATTTTCATGGTCAAGCTATAATAAAAACGTAGCGCGCGCATGCGCATGCCCATATCAAGCATCCAGGAACTTGCAGTTTTTGTTTATTTATTTTATTCGGTTATTTCCGGTGTGATTCAATAATACGGATAATTTAATGCACAACACACACGAACATAACCTAACTTAACCTAACTACAGTGAACATAACCAAACAAAGTTATGATTTGTTTAGTTTCGTAGGAAATTTTTCTGTGAAGAATAAGATCATTGTTTGGGAAGTTTCACCATAATTGGAGTGGTTTGCTTTCAATGCTTAGTTGTTGCTAGTTTGCATTTTTTTTTCTGTAGAATTTGAATGGTAAGTGGCTAAAGTGTAAGTGTAAAGTACGAAATTACGCACGCGCCTGCTATTAAACAACTTTCTACGTTTTATGCTTTAAATTTTATGATATTGGTATTTAATTTTATTTCGTTGCATTGCTGGTTGCAGTGCAGTGCGAATGTAGTTTATGTAAATGGAGTTTGTAATTATCGGATTTACAACGAAAAAAATGTCGTTGGTGTTTTGCGCTTATCGAGGAGTATGCTAATTTTTGTAGTTAAAACGATTCACATTAAATGCAAATTAGAGTTGAATGCAAAGAAATATAAAACAAACTTTTTGGCAAAATGGCAAATAAAATAAAGCAATAATAATAAATAATAAAATAATAGTAAAATAATAAGAAAATAATAACAAAATAATAATAAAATAATAATAAAATAATAATAAAATAATAATAAAATAGTAATAAAAAAAAAATATTAATTTTTGCTTTTTTAATTTTTAATTTGAATAGATAGCAACTGAGATAATGAAGATTAAAGTTTTTAAGGTTAAGTTTTGGTAGCAACGCAACTTGACGTTAAAATTTGGAACTATTCTAACTCATATGGAGTATACACAGGTGATGCACAGCACGCCACACTATGCGCAGTACACGGAAGTGCCCTCTAGAAATAGTGTGACTAACCAACAAACAAAAACTTTAAACTTCAATAACTTGAGTTCTAACCGGTCGATTTTAAAAATTAAAAAACAAAAATTAATATTTCAACTAAACCTATAAATTAATAACATTTTTAAATAGTAATAACAAAAAATTACACCTTTATTTACACCAAAAATAAGTTTTTTTATATAAAATTTTAAAATATCCCATTCACTTTTTAATGTTTTGAAGTTTTACCACGTTTTTAACCATAAACTTATAAATACAGTATTCATCAACCTTGTTGACACATCAGTAAACGTCATCGACATTTACGTCCATCGTTTAGTGTACAATTTAGCAGCGTTTTTGTACAATTAAAGCTTGAAATCAAAACCTGCCTATTCTCGTTCGTTACCCACTTGAACAAAAAAACAAAAACTAAGCATAAACCAGAAAAGTAAAATGTAAAATAGTAATAGTAGATTTGTCTAAACAAAAAGTCGCTTTGTGTACGTCCGCGTTCTTTGTAATCTTGAAAAAATTTAAAGAATGACGGAAAAACAAACTAAACAAACTATCAGTTATATAAAAATCATTTGTGCTTGTCGCGTTGACTAGACGACAAGTGTCGCGCTCTTGGGCACTCATAACTTTCTAAAACACTCATTACGCTATCATTACCATGAGCAATTCGTGCATTCATAATGCATACATACACACGACGCGTAAGTATAGTGTCGTGGTAGTATTCATACATTTGACGTTGTGCTGGCGGTGCTCAACAATGAGTGAATGCATTAATTGGTTCTGCTTTTGTAAATTGCCCACGAAGAACACCAAATACTAGACGAGAAGTGGGCAATACGCACACATTGATTATTTATTGTCGTACACTCTAAACTCGTACGTAGGATTGCTTGACAGCGATTGTTTTACATGGTTATTAACCAGGAAATACTTACATGAACTTATCTTGTCATTTTCAAGTAGCGCCATCTATTGTTGGACTAACAAATTGATTATTTTCGTTGTTTTTGTCAATAAGTTTAATACAAAGCACTATAAAAACAATTAAACAACAAAATAACAACTTTTTGGAAAGTACAACTAAGTTTTAAGTAGTTTTTGCTTTAAACAGCGCCACCTAGCGTGATTATATTGAAACAAAACCTAAATTTTGGGGTTTTTATAATTAATTTTATTGTTATTTACGATGTAAAACAATTAAACAACAAAATAATATTTTTTTAATGAAAACAAACTTTTGAGTAGTTTTTGTATTAAACAGCGCCACCTAGCGTGATTTTAGTAAAACAAAACTTAAATTTCTTGATTTTTAAACTTATTTTTTATATTTTTTGTTATTTCCGATGTAAAACAAGTAAAAACATTGATATTGCTACATCATACATCAAAGCAAATGTTAACTCAAGAGAAATTTCGTTTTTTCGACATGAAATTCTCCGATTTACATAGTTTGTAAGAAGAGAAGAGCTCAGAAGATCAAGGCACACCTTAAACTTTTAATTTCTACTCTTTCTGGCGCTGCATATTTAGTGTGTACTCAAGCATTCGAAAAAATATCAACTACACATTGAATTTTCGAGCTTGTAAAGTTTTGAATGAACTTGAAAGAAATTCAATGATATTGACAATCCAGTTAGCACAAAATACAATTGACACTGAATACAATCAGCAATGAGTAATGTCAGTAATCAAAGCAATTATTGAGGTATTATTCGAATTAATTATCAGTACAATTTACACAAAACCAGACGCGCACATTAAATATTTGCCGATTGTTGTAAATGGTAGAAACACAAATAGAAACAAACACGATGCTTAAAGATAAATAAAACAAACAACAAACAACGGAATACACACAATACGTCTATTGAAATACAAGGAAAGTACAGTAATATTCGTTTTGTCAATAGAATAAACAATTGGAGTTATTTTTTCTTGTTTTTCATACTAATACACATCTGAAAGGTTTATGGTGATGTGGTGTTGGTTTGGTGTTGGTGTGGTATTGAGATCAATTGATTTTTTGTGTTCTACTCACCACAGGATGCTGGTGCACCGCCGGTTCTAATGTTTTTGTTCGCCGAGATGAATGACTAAACGGTTTCTCTCTTCTTGATGTCTTCGTTGCTGTTGCTGCTTTATCTCCAACACCAAACGCCTGCAATGGGTCCAATCACACACATCACACATTTGTGAGCTCATCAAGCTCGGTTTTGCTGCATCCAGATCCAAAACGTAAATGAGGAACAAGGAAGAGACAGTCGCGAGCTTTTGCTTTCTGCTCAACGCGTTGGTCTGTGACTCTTTGACAATTATCAGCGGTTAGAACCAGTTAGGATGCTGCATTGTGTCCGTAGTTAATTTTAATTTAATGTCATCAATAACTTTAATTAGTTTTTTTGTTTTTTTTTTGTTTCTAGTGCGTTTACAACGCGTTCTGTCGACTTTTATGGAATCAATTTAGTCAGGTAACCCACTATATTGTTAGTATTGCTGGATATCAAGGATTAAACTTTGCAGATAACAACCGACCGCATGACTGATAGGCACATTTTTATTTGCTGAGTTTATACCGCGTTTTATACGCAAATCTAGATTACTGATTACAGACGAGTATGAGCATTTATTTACTCAGTAAACGCGCAAACGCGCGCATTTTTATTCGGGTTTTTTATTAGACTCGTCCTGAGTGAGATTCTGAATCAGAATCACATTAAATGTTGCGATTTTTTAACATCCGTTTGGGTTAAGATGTGTAGATCCTGAATCACTGCGTTTGTTTATTCTTTTGTTGGTGTTTTGTTTGTGATTTGGTTTTGTTTAGTACTTTTGCCACACAGTTTTGGTGCACTTGCGTTGTTTTGCACTTGTTTTGTTGTTTACATCCGTTCAGGCGTTGAAAATCGTGATTCTCGTTAAATGTCTACGTCCGCGACAATGTCTTCGCCGTGACAAGACGAGTACACCTTGAAAGACCACTTCCCGAGCCGTATGTAATATTTATCGCGTTTATCGCGAGGAGCGCCGCTCAACCTTCTCGCCGCTGTTATTTCACGACGTATGTGTGTGCGCTTTAGTAAATAACATGACTTAAGTCGCTAAATCGGACATGCGCAGTACCCCACTCGGTTTCCTCAAGCTGACTCAAGCTAACTTACACAACTTATATAGAAACACACAGAACAACAGAAAAACAGCGTTTTTGTGGCCAGAAAAGCACAGAAAACTACTTAAGAACAAAATACTTAAAGCGACATCTGGTGATTTATTTAAAATTAAATTTAAGCTTATAAAGGCTATAAATCTTTAAGTAAGTTTTAAATAGTTTAGTAAGACTTTTATTCATAAAAGTTTTATTTCTTAAAATTTTGATTTTATTGAGTTAGTTTTGATTTAATTATTCAAATGTTTTAATAAAAAATTAAGTTTTAATTGAAACATTTTATTGTTATGTGTGAATTTGTTTTAATTTATTTTAAAACTCATTTTAAAAATTTTAAATTTGTTTGTTTTAAAACAAGTTTGCAACACTTTGTATGTTTTAGTACTAAAATTCACCGCTTTGACATTTGGCAGCACCTTACGGCGTCCTTCTAGTTTCACAATCATTCGTGATCATTCGCAATCTAACATTAACCCGCGTGAATTCAACGCTTTCGCTCGGTAGCGTTGCCCGCTTTTAATTTAATTTAATTCTAACTTAAAACAAAACCTTGACCGGCTAAACTTATTACTCTAAAACTAAATCATAAAAACCCGGGTAATACTGATAAGAAGGTATTGAAACGTTTTCTAAAACCTTCAATCGCGTAAACTGAATAACCTAATCATAAACCATTAACCTGCAATAATCTAAACTTACCGCCAACTAAACTACAAACTAAAAAACTAATTTAAACGATAAAAAGCTTAAAACGAACTTAAACCACGATTTAATACTAAAAATTAATAATAAACTAATAAACGGGATAACGGGAATCGTCGTGCACGCTAATATTAAAGCGAATTTTGACCAAGACGTACACAAACTCGCCAAACGATGTTTGTCGATTGTTCGGTTATACGTGAGATAAAGCTAAAACTAAACGCGTTTTGTTGATTATCTCAACATTATCTTACCTTGCAACGTTGGTATCGCCGTAAAAACTGATAAAACTTAATACACTAAACTAAAAACAAGTAATAAATTAATATCCCCCGTTCTAACTAAACTGAAATAATAAAACAAAACTTATAAAATATTAAAACACACAAAGCATAAAATACTTTTATAATCTCAAATCAAAACTAAAACAAAAAATCACGTCCTAAAAATATCACAAACTTTAATTAGTCCCTTAAAATAAAAGCTTGATTTGTTGGTAAACAAAAAAAAGCAAAAATAACTCCCAAAACAAACAAAAAATAATACAAATTTAAGGTAATTCCACTCTGCTCCACTCATTCTGTACATTCATTGTACATAAAAAAAAGTAAACTCTGCCAAACAAAGCACTAATTCGATGAAATTCGATAAAAAACAATCAAATTTACACGTAATACGTGTATTGAGTGCATTGTTTAGTAATATTTTCATAACGACATCACTTTTTGATATAATAGTATTATAGATATTATTATAAAACTAATTGCATAATTTTGATTTCGTGTTTTTGGCAAATTCATAGTAAAATATTAATAATTACGCAGATTTGTCTGAAATTCTGAGATTCTGCGAATATCTTCTCCTGGTTTCCTCTGGTTTGACTACTCTACGTTTTCTTTACCCTATTCGTTTCTCTTTCGTCCATCATATCAAAATACCAATGTGCTTTATCTCGTTTTTTGTCCCGTCCTTGCGCACGATCAAACATCCAATCAGCTTGCTCGTCTTGTTTGCGTTTATCTTTTCTCCCCTTGTGCATATTATCATACCATTCCCCTGACGCAGTTTCGTTTTGTCTTGCAAACTTTTGTTTCTTCTTCTTGTCGTGTTTGTCTCGTTTGTCGAACTTTTCATTGGACGCATCTTTGGCGTATAGTTTGTACTCTTTCTGCTTTAGTTTACTTTCTTTTTGCTTTAAATATGCTTCCTTTTTGTACAAATAATCTTCATGCTCATCAGAATCGTGCTTTTTGTGGTGTTTCTTTACATCGTTCTTTTTATTCTGGTGTTCTTGATATTTTTCGTGTTTATTGTGTTTATAGTTTTCTTTATTTTCAGGACTGTGGTCAATATCTTTGTGGCTTTTTTTGTGCTCTTTTTTACCTTTATGTTCATGTTTATCATACCCATCATTGTCAAAATGCTTATCATGCTTATCTTTATGTTTAAAATCACCTTTCTTTTGCTTCTTGTCGTAATGTTCATTGTAATCGTCGTGGTCTTCACGGTGTCTTTTACCACCTTGGTGATGCTGTCCAGGCCTGGTGTCTTCATACTTTTCCTTAGCGTTTTTATGGGTTTGAGCAGCGTATTTTAAATTTTCCTTATGACTAGCCTTGTGTTTGTTAAATTTCCCTTTGTAGTCCGTTTGGATAAATTCAACATCATGATCTTCATAAGGATGATCATAGTATTCTTGTACTGGTGATTCATAATTACCATCACAACCCCATTGACAGTACACAGCTATCAATAAACCTCCAATCATAAAACCAGCAGAAGTTAATGTACTTCTTAAATACGAGCGAACACGACGTTCTGTAACCGCTATTTCCGATTCGCCTGGTTTAGCAACATCTAACGCTGCTTTAACTGCAGCTGCTTTCTGCATCTCAGCAGCCATTTCTTTAAAATGCTGCTTTGCATGTTCCAAATCATTGCTTCCAAGTGGTGTACCTTCTTGAACATTTTCAGCACCAGCTTCAGGATGATCTTCTGGATCAGTTAAAATACTTATGTCTGATTCCTGGGCTGGATCATCCACAATCTCTTCAATTTCTGGACGTTCGGCGCGCTCATAACTAGATGCTCGTCTAGTTTCAGCACGTTTTCGGAAATTTTCTTCTTCATTGTCTACCCAGGTCCATGACCCGTCGGAGTCGTTTTGTTCACGTCCAGTAGCACTCATTCTGCAATCACAAAATAACTAAATTTAAAAATTTCGCAAACAGATATTAATAGAGCACCAGACGTAAACTTAGTATCTATATTTTTATCACATCGACGTCGTGAAGAAAAACTTAATATAATAATTTTAGTATTAATTAATTGCACAAACTAAATTATTAGCAAACGAGTTTATTAAACATTTCCGGGCAGTGTTTTTATTGTAGTTAAATAACATATAAGATAATATTAATAATAACATTAATAACATTGATAGCGGCGTACATTGCTCTGTTATGGAATGTTTACTACAGCTGTTGTAATTATTATTGCGAAATTGTGTGAAATAATTACCTGATTCAGGAGAATGCATTGAAATTGTCAAATGATGCTGAGTGCTGTGAGGCCGAACAATTTTTTTTCAAAATCACGTTTGCCCAGGGGATTCAATGAATTTGCGCGTTTATAAATAGACACAAATTTTATGTGGCGCATACGAGACCTTCGCTATTCGTTTAGGTTGTGTGGTGTGCTCTTAGGTCTTTGTTCGTTGATTGCTTAGTTGCCTAGTTCTCACGTTCGCATAAAACAGCTTGTTGCTTTCATTTTGTTCCGCAGTAGAATTGAGTTTTCCAATTTCCAGATAGACGGCGCTAGTCTAAAATTGCAAACAAAACTTTAAAGAAAGCAAATAAACCTGAAAAAACAACACCAAACATTGAAATTATAAACTTAAACAACTTTTAAATTTTGTGTTATTTGTAAATACGGACATGGACTATTAAAATATTTGAATTTTAAGACTCTAGTGAGAATTTTAGAAACTAGTAACATTAGTTCAGAGTGAGGGCGCTACGGTCGGTTGTTCACCATCTTCCAGTTTGACGTTTTCGGTTTTCTCTCTCTTCTTTTATACAGCCTTATTTAGGTACGTTGTGCATCCGTGATATTTTGAAGAAAATCTTTAATCATCCGCCGAAATATCCCAAAAAATTACTTGATTATTGCATTTCTAGATATTACAATATCTGTTTTTCTGTTTTCTTTGGATATTTTGGTGCTGGATGGTGTAAAACTTGTGCAAAACGACGAAAGTTTCGCGGGTGATGTGTACAACACTAACCAGTGTTTTCATTTGTTTTAGGTGAAAATAAAACATGGGTCGCTACGCTCGTGAGCCCGATACAGTCGCCAAGTCGTGCAAGGCACGCGGCTCAAACCTCAGGGTTCATTTTAAGGTAAATTCCTCCCCAAAACTTTGAAATTCAAAGAAACCAAACATAACCTATATACACATTGTATGTTTTACACGTGAGAGTCGTGTTTTGACGTATATAACATTAAAATCCCTATTAAACCATAATACGTTTATATTAATCGTTGTGAAAAGTACAAATTGTAAACTGAATAAAAATTTTCGTTTGCAGAACACCTGTGAGACTGCAAATGCTATTAGGAAAATGCCATTGAAGCGTGCTGTAGCATACCTTAAGAATGTTGGGGACATGAAAGAGTGCGTACCTTTCCGTAGGTTTAACGGCGGTGTTGGCCGTTGTGCACAAGCCAAACAGTTCAAGACCACACAGGGACGTTGGCCAAAGAAATCAGCTGAATTCCTTTTGCAATTGTTGAGGAATGCTGAAAGTAATGCTGATTACAGTGGTTTGGATGTTGATAGGCTTATTGTTGAACACATTCAAGTGAGTTTTTACTACATAAAATCATTAATTGATTAAAAATACTAGTAGTTATATATTGTTATGGTTTTTCAACATACTATATATTAATTTAAGGTTAACCGTGCTGCGTGTTTGAGGCGTCGTACATACCGTGCTCACGGTAGAATCAACCCCTACATGTCTTCACCTTGCCACATTGAATTGTGGTTGGCTGAAGGTGAGAGCGCTCCTGAAGCCCAAAAGGGCAAGAAAGCTGGTGATAAGAAGAAGTCGAAGGTCGCCGCCACAGCTGCTGCTCATTAAATGATGAACGTGTTTATATTTAAGAGATCAATAAAAAAATCTTACAAAACAATATTAGTATTATTAATTGCAGTTGATGGCAATTTGGAAGGTTTTTGTTTTCTTGGAATTTTGTGGGATTTACAAAAATAACTTTATTTTACATGAATTAAATCGACACTAAAAAAATTAACATTTGGTAACAAATTAAGACAGAACCTTCGTTTATTCATCAATTAAATTAATTTTGTACTTAAAACTAGAATGATGGCACGGCTGTCACTTTTGTTTTTGCACAATATGGCGTCGTTAGCGTCGAGTAGAGACCAACGTAAATCAACTTTGCGTTGATGTTGGTCGTGATAAATTGTATTTTAATCGGCCGCAGGCGCTTGGTTGTTCCGTAATCGCTTTTTAATCACATACGATCCATACTGTGCCATCTTCTTCCTGTGCACCTTGTCATGCTTGGCGAGGTGGTCAGACCGTGCAAACGCTTTTTCGCACAAGCCACATTTATAAGGCTTTACCCCCGAATGCGAACGTTTGTGTCGCGCTAATTCATCCGATCTGGAAAACTTCCACTCACAATTCGCCCAATTACAAGCAAAAGGTTTCTCCCCTGAATGTCTACGCAAATGCGCCTTAAGATGTGAAGATTTTGCATAAACCTTATCACACCCCGATAATGGACAAGCAAAATACTTCTCATCATCCCCCCCTGCACAACGTTTCTGGGCATAATCGTGCATTATAAGCGCGTTATGTCTGGATATTTCTTGTTTTGTTGATGAAGTCGTGGTTAAAGTTGAGTTAAAATTGGTTATGTTGTACTCGCCGCTTGGGTTTGGTACTTTTTGGTTAGTTTCATACAATAAGGATCGCCGACGCTTATTGCGTTCCTCTGTAATATGTGGAAACATCTCCGCAAGGGTTGTGTGGTGGTTGGTGGAAGGGTTGCACAAATTTTCCTCTGGTGTTTCATTCCAATTTGTCGTACAATCGCTTTCGTCGGATGTGTCACGTAGCAAATAATCGAAATCCTGCTCGGTTAAGTTATCAAAATTGAACTCTGCGTTGGTATTGGTCGAGAATAATAATTCCGAGTTGAGATCGGAATCGTCAAGCGTATCGCTCGGATCCGCAACGTCCAACGCATCCAAGTTCATCGCCATGGCGACATCGAAGCCGAACTCGCTCTCTAAATAATAATCGAAGTTCATCTCGGTGTTAAAATCGTCGGCGAGGAACAAATCGCGTGACGGACGCTCGAACAACCGCAACAATCCGTCCAGGTCGTCATTGTTCGACGATTCATGATGGTTTTTGTTAAAAATTAAAAAATCATCGATTAAGTTGTCCATCATTCGCCAAAAACTCGCCACCAAAGCAACCACTCACAATAAACTTATTCAGTAATTTCTTTACTAAGTCTTTGTTGTTCAAACGTCAAAAACTCACTGACGCCACTGCGTTCGTTTCAATATTAAACTAATAAAACGTGCGCATTAAGTCGCAATGTGTTTTAATCCTCCAGCGAATTGTTTTATCGTAGCGACGCCAGAGATTGTTGCGTTTGTTAGTTGGTTTGTTATGATGTCGGTGTCAATTGTCGCCTAGCACAAGCCTATATCTCTGCGAAGTGGCGAATCCCTCGGGAGCACCAGCACTTCCAGGCCTCGCACGATCATCTCCGAAAAGATTCCACGTTCAGAGAACTGATTAACAAAAAAACACACAATCACGAAGCGTTTGCGAGATGACTGAACAAATGTACAAATAAAATTTTGTTTTCGTTGGCCAGTCAATGTCAGCGTCGGGTAGCTCAGGAAGTTAGTGATAACGCGGGGAAGCTACTCGTTACGATGATAGAGAACCGTGGAGGAGACAGAAGATAAAATTATTCAAGCGTCAAGTCCACTAACATTCAGAAAAATGCACAAAATCATGGTTACACACAAAACACGACAAAACATGATTTTTTTTGACTAATTGGTTGACACTCAAGCCAAATTCAAAAGAATCGCATGTTGAGGTATGAGTTGAAAGAACTTTTAACAATAAACTCACGTTTTTTTGAATTAACAATAAAACTGTCAATGTATAGTTGAGATATGAAATTTTTTAATGAGATTTTATAAGTTATAATGGTAAAACTCATCAGAACTGGCTTTAAACTAAGTAAAACCTAACATAACCTCATAAAACCTAACTATAACCCAACAAAAACTAATTATAACTCAACATAACCTAACTTTAATCTGACATAACCTCAATATTTATCCCCCAATACGTTTTTTTGATATTTCTTATCCTAATGTTGGTAGTTAACCTTAAAATTTTGTAAAACCAACACTGTAGAGTTTATATAACTTTTGACCACATTAATTCATGGTTAAAAGAACTTTTGTCACTTTATTCTGTTGTTCTCCCACCTGAGTTGAGCATGAAATCGTTGATGGTTGCTGAACCAAACCAACCACGAAGAATTCGTGTGAACTATGGCGAGATAAGTTGAGTGACATCAGCGATAGTCGCTCATTACGGTTCTGAATCTGTCGCGGTGTGGTACCATCAACGATTTAGACTAAAAGTCGCAAACAAAGCGGTTTTATTGCTTTAAAGTGGAAAGTTCTTGTGTTTTATGAATTAAACGAGCAGGTAAGCTTGAAATTTGTGACAAACCAAACCAAAAAAGTTGTTATTCTAATAATATTTAATATTATTTAATAAATAATTAATTAACTGATAAAAAGTGATAAAAAATTCCATAATATTTATCTGAAATTAACTTAATTACGTTTTTGATTACAATTTATGTAATTCAGAAAGCGGTCGGTAATTAAATTAAAAATTCCAAACAGTAATTGATGATTGAAAACTTGGAAACTGAAAAAAAACTGATTGATAAAACGATTGTGCATTATTGTGAATTTGTTATTTCGATACAAAGAGATTGGCGAGTCCATCCGGCTCTTTCAGTGGACTTCCTGCATGACAACACCCGATAGGTCAACGCTTCCGGTTGCATTTAAAAGAACGCGTTACAACCAAAACGTCCTCCATATTCGTTCGGTTTCATCACCACCAAAAATGGTGTTTTCACTCAGTAATTTCCATCGAAATTACTTTTACTTGTTTCACTATTCCCCCCAATCGTGTGCTAGTTTTAGTTATTTTCAAGTTTATTAAGTCAATTAGTATTTTAGACTTAAACGTAGCATGACTGATTCGTGTCCCTCCAAAAAAGTTGTTTTACTTCAAAACGGGTTAGGTTAATAGAATTGTTTGTGGTCTTTGGTTTAGCAATTTGTGCGATTACATTGTTTGTTATTTTCAGAGCGTATTTCGTTGACGAAAAAAACGGCCGCAATATGCACGCGGCAGTCACGATTCTGTCGTTAATTGCCTGCGTCGCTGCGGCGAGTTTCGAAGACGACATCTTCGCAGACAACGACCCGAAAGATAATTATTTTCGCTATGTGCGAACTTATTCGCAGAGTGATTACGATGAAACCAAACCGGTTGTTGATACTGAAGGCGGTGGTGTTGATATACCAAAACCGTATGGGTTTTCTATTTACTATCCGAAACAAAGTAGTGGTGGTTTGAGGTTACGTAGAGATTCTGATGTAGAAACAGCGCCATCTAGTGTGGGCAACGTTGGAATTGCAGATGATAAGCTTCTTAATATTGATGAAGATCTAAAACCTTTAGAATTAGATGTTTTGGAAGCTGATACTGTCAATTCTACGGATGTGACACCTTCTGATGATGATAGTACTGTTCAAGGTCATAATGAGTTGGTCATTAATGATTTTATTCGCTTTAAACGATCCGCCCTTGATAATACGAATAATAACAACCAAAACGAAGCTTTGGATATGATCGATGGTTCAAGACCTAAAAGAGAACCGGAGCGAAATGGGAAAATGCTTTTGTCTGATGCACAACCTTTGGATACTAACCGAGAACCACGCGGTGTTGTGCAGGAGAAGTGGTTAAAGCAACCCTACGCTGTACAAATTGATAACCGTGATCGGGAAGCTCGTAATTTTGATGATGGTCAACCTCCTAATGCCCCCAGAGTCCATTTTGTTACTCAACGACGGTCGGAATCAGTCCCACCTTTGGTTTATCATTCGTACGAAGCCAGGGAACGCGAAGGACGTTCTAGGGATTTGACCAGACAGCGGGATATTGATCTGGAACGAGATCTTGAACCGACTTATTATGGTAGGCCAGCTCGGCAATACAATTCACAATTAGGAGGTGGTAGAGATCTGGGTGGAGGTCGAGATGCTCCAGGTTCCAGATATGGACAAAGACCTGAACCGTTTTACCGGAATTACGAACGAGATTCCAGAGATAGAGATTTTAGAGATGATAGGGATTACAACAGAGATTTTGATAGAGACCGGGAGAGGGATCGAAGGTTTTACGCTCAGCAAGACAGGTTTCATGAGGAAGACCGTCCCATTCCTTCAATTGCTAAACAAAAACGAATAATTTATTATGCGACACTTCCGGTTATAATTCGTCCACTTGGTGGTGATAGAGATAGGGTTAGAGATCGTGATTTAAACAGAAATGGTGATAGAGATCGAGTTGGCGATCGTGATAGGGATAGAGATACTGACAGAGACCGTAATTTCCGACGGGGTTATCCAGATGATCGGGATAACCGCGTCAATTCTGATGACAGAGACCGGTTTGCATCCCAACCGGTTTCGATAGGTTCAGGTGCGATAAACTACCGTTTCCGTAATGAAAATCCGTATGATAATCGAGGTGATACTACAGCAGATAAATCACGATATGATGAATCGGCAACTGCAAAATCTGGGTCTTACTCCACCAAAGTCTCTTCAGCTGATGTCAGTGTTAGGGCTTTAACTAAAAACCCAGAAAGACGTGTGTATTCTGAAGTTAGCCGTCGGTATCCACCTGGTTTTCATCAGGAAGAAAATAATCATCGATAATTTCCCCCAAAAAACCTAACCTAAAATTCAGTTTTGATGTAAACAAAGTTGCATACGTTAAAATATTAATTAATTTATTATCCCCACAATTTACGTTATTAACATTTTTGCATTGAATAATTATAATCTTAAATAGAACCACATAATGTTATTTATGTTTTTAAAATAAAATTAAAGTAGTTACTGTTTTTATTTTAATTTTTACGACAAACGACGTATTTTTTACGTATTTTAACAATAAACCACCAAATATAGTTGTTACATTTTTTCTAAATCTTGTAAATTAATTAAAGGGTTATCGTTTACCATAAAACAAGATTTACGACCTAAAACAATAATCATTAGTTTGAAAAAAACCTATGAAAAACATTAAAAATGAGAGAATCACGTTTCTTAATGTATAATTATCATTAATTTCTCGTCTCACAAGCTTCAACTTCAACGTGATTTGATAAATTTGAGTAAACTGAAGTCCCATTTTGTAGTTAAAATAAATTTCAGTAATTTTAAATCATTTACTAGCGTAAAAACGCAATAAAAACATATTTTTTCCGTCAAAAATCAAGCAAAATATGCAACTGGTGTATAACGGGTTGCATACAGTAGAGTAACATAATGAAAATAAATAAAACTCAAAGGCGTTTTAAACATAAAAAACATTACTTTCAAGTGTCGTTCCGTGGTTATTAATTACTTAAACATGCAAATAATTTATTTTTATCTGATGGTATACGTTTTTTCTGTTATTTTCTAATCTAATAGAATTTAAATTTTAATGGAAAGTTCTTGTTATTTGTTCCAAGTTCGTATTTATGTGGAGTGTTAAATCGTAGTGCGAATATTTATTAGACTGGCTATTGATTAAGCCATTCATTAGCCAATTAGGTGCGGTCGGCACGTACGTTTCAACGAATTAACATTTCGTCGTGGAAGATTGTCTACGTCCAGAAATATCTCACATCTCACCTGATCGTTAACTCCGGTAGGTGTGTCAGGTGCGATTACTGAATGTCAGTTCGATAAATTGAATAAGTTTTTAATTAAATTTAATAAATATGATTCAGAAAATAAGGATAAATAAGCACTGAGTGTTTATTTGTAATAATGTACACGAAAAACGATGAAAATTAGTTAAAATCTGGTAAAAGTCGCAAAGTTTGGTTATAGGTTTATATGTTTTAGGTAATGAGTTAGTTTGGTGTGTGGTAGATGGCGCTGTGGGTGTGTAAAGTACCGAAATATTTCTTAATTCGGTACTTTTGTTTTTTTTTTGGGTATGAGCATTGTTTTGTGTAACTTCTTTGTTTTGTTTGAAAACTTTTAACATTTTTACGACTAGAAAAAGATTGTTGGTTAGATAGCAATTTGTGTGTGATATCATCTTGAATTTGAGAACGATTATTACGCTTGGCTTTGCCGGATTCTCTCAGTGTCCCACACTCTTTGTGACTTGTTTTCACATTCATAAATATTCAACGATGCGCATGGCACCTTTAATCAAAAACAGCGTCGCGTAGTTACAGGTTGAGGTTATGTTTCGTAAGCATTATGTGAATTTCTTCGTCACAAAACCCTCTAAGACTTAAGACACAAGTTGTAATCGAGTTCATACTATCGTATCGGAAGTGGAAGTCGAGCACGGCACCCGCCAGCGTGACGATGACCAAACCGGAACCTGTGATATCCATCAAGATTCAACGCTATCGTAAAATACGTACGACTAAACACTACGACGAGCGAGTAGCGTCTTCTTCTTCGTCGTAGTGAACGTTGGCGATTTAATTATGAAATGAATAATGTATTAGGAGCGTTGTAGAAGATCACGACACCAGTGACTAGAAACGACCAGAGAGTACAAAAGGAAGACGAGCGTAACTTCTTTCTCTCTACGTACGGAATTAAGACCCGAGTCTTAATTCTTGCGGTCGTTGTCTTTTTACCGGAAGTTGTGTCGCTTTGACGACCAACACTCGAACTAATGAGATCGCCGAGATCCATATATTAAGATTATGTAGTTGTAGACGACGGAGGCTAACGTTCCGCCACGCTGCTGACAATGAGTAACTCGCGCTGAAGAAGAAGAGTTTTGCGTTCCGCAAGCGCTTGCCAATCGAAACGCCGACATGCCCGCACGAAATATGTAAAGCGCGACCATTAAAGCACATTTCCATGAAAAAATTGTTTCATACGAAGCTAAAAATTATAAATTATTTGTTAATTACTTTTCACGGCGTGCAAAAATACCAGGAAATGCAATTTTTACCATTCCGATGCTTGGAAATTAAATTAAAAACAACCAACGTATGTTGCGTGTTGTAAATCATCGAATTTAATGCAACACGGGTTGCATAAAGTAACAAACACGATAATTTCCTGAGGGGATTTAAGCCTACACACTAAAAGATGTCACTGTTTGTCTAGTTTTTAATCTTGTACTTTACAAACTCGAGAATCGTTGTAAAACTTACAACGCGATGTATAAATAATTTATAAACTGTCTCTGGCTAGTCTTTGTTTTTGTGATTGTGATTCAGCTTCTTAGTTGGCACATATCATCTATTTACATGTGTTGCATATTTAATGCAATCGTGCATGCGCTGAAAGTTACCGGTTTGATTACTGTCGCATTGCTATGAAGCTAGTAGGAAGCTGTGAGTTTCATCAGACGTCGGCGTCGACTGCAAAAGAGCAAACGCGCGAATCCTCGTAATACAGATAATTGAATCCGGTTTCAAAGCGACGTGATTAAATTTAAATTATTCATCGACTCTCCAAGCCCTAGTCGGAGTCGCTGCAGTGCCAAATGCTGCGAAAAGATAGGGGCGCGTTACAACTAAGGAAAAAGGGATGTTGAGGGATGTTATTCCAACCCCAAGCAACGTGTAAGAAAATTCTTACACGTTTATTTAAGTATTTCACGTTTTTAACATTTAAAACTTGTTTTTTTAAACATAACCTCAAAATAGTTGAGATATAAGGTTATGTTTGTAATTTTTCATAAAATTTAACGTTAAAACACATAAAAAATTAAATTACGTTCTGGTTAGAGCAAGGGTGGTGGTTTTTTTAAGTGAAAGGGTGAACTGTAGTTGTATTTTGTGTTTTGGAGCTTTAGATGAGAAGATATTGCGTATTATGTAAGGATGCGGTGCTGTAATCGCATAATAGCTGTCTTAATAGACAACTGTGGTTGTGTCTGCTTGCTGTACCAAACTAAAGCTGTGTACGTTAAGACTATCATTAAAACGAAGTCACGACCAAACTCGTTACTAAACTGTGATTAACTATGTGAATTGTGACATTAGCTTTCTGTGCGCTGTGTACGTACATGAATGAACGTATCACATACATAATTTCTCTCAACAAAAACCCTTGACAACAATTATTTTGGAGTTAATTTTGTTTTTTTTCTGTAATCACCACCAAACCAAAACACAATTTGTTTTTATTTTACAATCCAGTTTACCTTGGATCATAACTCGCATCTCAAGCAGAATGAAATGTTTCTTGACACTTTTTGATTTATCTCTACACCGGATTTGGTCCGCGCGTGCAACTTTAAAATGCCCTAAAATTACGAAACGTTAATTCCACGTTTTCAGTCCCACAAATCCCGTCGTCGTGGTTCTCCTCTCCACTTGCGAGCAATTAACTTTTGACAAAATGATTAATAGTTCTAATGTTGACCACAAACACACGTGATAATTCGTCCAGCGGGTCGTCGGGGCCATCCGAACCATCCCCTAATAATAGACCACGCAAAACGGCCGTCTTTTATTTTCGCCTCAAATTATTGTTATTATCCGGGCGAGTTTTACAGTGGCCAAAAATATTCCAACCCAACTCTCTCAATCTTAGTGATTATCTACTTTTAAAAAATTCTAGTTCATGTTCTAGGTTAGAACTTCTAGCTTCTAACCTAGAACATGTGCAGTGGAGTAAAGTTAAACGTTTGATTTTAATTATTTTAATGCGTCCGTCGTTAAGTTTTAAATTTTATGTGATATACCTACGATGCAAGCAAGTACGACTCGGAATGTAAGCTGTTAATAGTCGAACAATAAAATTGAGGCTTTTTTTGGAAGAAAAACTGTTAATGTGGTTTTAATGCACGATCAACCGAATTAAACCACGCTTAGTTATTTAGAACATTTTATTTCCATTAGTTTTTATTAAAAAAAATATATTTTTTAAACTAAATGTAACTTAAGTTAAGTTTACTTAATAATTATTACGTTTAAAATGTTGTTAAATGCTTTAAAACATTAAAAATTTAATTTTTATTTTATTATTTCATATTTTTACCATAAACACTAACAATAAATGTGCATTATTCTATCATTAATTTGGAATTGATAAGTAGGAGAGAAATTATTTTAAAAAATTGTTTATTTATGTTGAGAATGTGCGTTGCAAACGTACTACGTACGTCCGTGTGACAAATTGTTTGTTGGTGTCAGTGAAAACGTAATGCACTCGTTTTATTTTATAAATGTCTCGCCAGATGTCGCGGCGATCCACTTTTCAACATTATTTCGGAATAAAATCTGTGTGATTCAAGCAGGTAGATTTACGCACAACATAAACAAAGCAAAAAAAACCTGGCGTCAACTTATCAACCGTACCAAACCGTACATACCCACTTCTATTTAAATTGTTGTTTTCGTTCATAAACCATAAAATTTTAATAATACAAATTCACATTATTATTGATAATATTTAAAATTAACTAGTTTATTGTTATATTATAAGATATTAATTATTTAATATTTATTGACACGTTTTATTTCTTTGACTTTAATCTCTCATTAAATTTTGAATTAAATTTGCATTATTCTATCATTAATCTGAAATTGATAAGTAGGAGAGAAATTATTTTAAAAGATTGTTTATTTATGTTAAGAATGTGCGTTAGCGTCAGTGAGAACGACTTACACATGACTTACACGACCACAAAATGTTACTACGAACGTCCGTGCTGTGTGTCCGTGTGACAAATTGTTTGTTGGTGTCAGTGAAAACGAGTGCGTTACTTTTATTTTATAAATGTCTCGCTAGATGTCGCGGCGATCCACTTTTCAACATTATTTCGGAATAAAATCTGTGTGATTCAAGCAGGTAGATTTACGCACAACATAAACAAAGCAAAAAAAACCTGGCGTCAACTTATCAAGCGTACCAAACCGTACATACCCACTTCTATTTAAATTATTGTTTTCGTTCATAAACCACAAAATTTTAATAATACAAATTCACATTATTATTGATATTATTTAAAATTAAATATTTTATTGTTATATGATATGATATTAATTATTTGATATTTATTGACACGTTTTATTTTAATCTTTGACTTTAATCTTTCATTAAATTTTGAATTAAATTTGCATTATTCTATCAATAATCTGAAATTGATAAGTAGGAGAGAAATTATTTTAAAAATTTAATACTTATGTAGAGAATGTGCGTTAGCATCAGTGAGAACGACTCACACGACTACAAAATGTTGCTACGTACGTCCGTGTGACAAATTGTTTGTTGGTGTCAGTGAAAACATAACGCACTCGTTTTATTTTATAAATGTCTCGCTAGATGTCGCGGCGATCCACTTTTCAACATTATTTTGGAATAAAATCTGTGTGATTCAAGCAGGTAGATTTACGCACAACATAAACAAAGCAAAAAAACCTGGCTTCAATTTATCAACCTTACCAAACCGTACCAAACGTACTACGTACGTCTGTGTGACAAATTGTTTATTGGTGTCAGTGAAAACATTCCTGCTGCGCTTGAATTTATAAATTTCTCGCCAAATATAAGTTGAGACATTTTCTAAATGTATATGTTTATTTTTATTTTAATTTAATTTTTATTCTTGACGTAAAGTTGACTTCGACAATTTCTCAGTCGAAAGCGGTCGTCGCTCGACAAATAATAATTTTATTGCTTATCTGAGTACAACATCAACATTCCCACTGCATTGTGCACGCATATATAAACCGCTCGTCGTTGATTGGCGAAATATGCAAATGCGATTCACACCAGCGCGTAATGACATTGACGTGTCTTGAGCCGCTCGCGCGCCGAATATGATAATAATGGGACGATGTTTATACACCGACACTGAAATCTTTTATTCTCGATGACGGATTACTTTTTGTTTATGTTTGGATTTAAAACAATACAACAATTCGTGTGAATTTAATGAATACACTCACGAATTCAACAACCAAATTCCAAAATTTTAAACCAAAACTTATTTTCTAATAAACTAAATAATTATTTCGTATTATTTTTACGAAGTTAACGTTAAACACTTTAATTCGTGCGTGGCTTGTGTTAGAAATGTTAGAAAAGATGAGAGTGATTATAACCAGGTACAACACCACACGCGAGTTAATCTAAAGACATCTTAGGACTCTTGAGGAGGAAAATCTGGCGCGCCTATTTGGTGCATAGCGTGAAAGAATGTTCAGCCACACACAAAACAAAACGAGTAATAATACTTAACACAAACTTAGTTAGAAATTCCTAAAAAAAAAAATTATTTACACCCTGTACATGTTTCGTGTACATTATTTTGCTTGTCGTGATTCGTGGACGCTTTAACTGGGTGTAATTTAAGGCCGCAATTAGAGCCCAAGCGGAGTTGTAGTTAAAACTATGAGTAATTAAAGGACAAAACACGTATTGCATTGCTTGAGTTGCGCGTTATTAGGGCGTGTATGTAACTTCGCGGTGGTTGGATATGAAGAACGACAACTTTTCGGTGTGCCGCATCAAATTGTCTCTCACGCTCTTAAACGGTGGGCGTCAATTAACTCAAGATGGGCACTTTTTGAAAGCCTCACGACACTCTGATGATGGGTTTTGGTTGGCATTCAATCAAAACTCTAACATAACCTAACATTTTCTCATAAAACATTAAGTCTTTCTAACTGCGACGTCACTAAAACACAGAAAATGTAATAATTGACACCGAAAGTCATAAATTTATTATGGCGATAGTAATACCTGTCTATTAATTAAGTTGGCATATTTTGTTTTTAATATTTTAATAAAGGGAGTGAATAGCAAGGCAATGATTTTCAATTTACGACGTCTATGCATTATCATCACGTGCCGGAGGTTGCTTATATTTATATACGAAGCTGCCAAGACAGGGTGCGAGTTGCGTCCCGGCCGTCCTGCGGTTTTATATCTTGTATAATGTAATAATGACACTGCTCCCTTACGGCGCGCTGCGAACGGCAATATTGTCTATCTCCCGGCGTGGTTATATCTAATGCACGCCGAGATATAACGCCGCCGCCGTCACCTCCGCCTCGGCGCAAGCTTTTACGTCGTCTAAAGTTTTTTAAAAAGTTTGCGTTGTTTTTATGAGACATAAGTTTTGTGCTCGCCTTGGTGGTGGAGTAAGTAAAAGCTCGCATTAAATTCATTATGATGGATTTTTTTGCGCTCGGCGTGTCTTAGCGCGCGAGGAGCTTTTTGCGTCGTCGTAGCGTCGCATTCACCGGCGAAAGATATACGACTTGATCCACCTACAAACTAGCAATTATTAACGACGTGATTTATATTTGAAAGCTTTCGGGTTTTTAGGTGCCCGAACGAATTAGTTTTTCGTGCGTTCAGTTTTTCGATGCAACACCAAGCAGTGCTGTTATTATTTTAATTGTTTAGACGAAGAAATTCTTGAAATATTTGTTTATTTATTACTAGACACGTAATAATACTGATTTGAAGCTTTTTTGATTGGTAGTTGTGCGAATTATGAGTTTTAATTTTTTTGGGTTTTGATTTTGAGGTTATGATTTGTAAAAATTACAATTTTCGTTATGATTTATTGTGTGGTTAAGTATTAAGGGTAAACAACAATTAATATTGGTCGAAAATAACTTTATTTGTTAAATTTATTGAGTTTTGACTAAAAGTATTGTAAGTTTTTGTTGGTTATGTATAACATAACCTCATTTGAACCCTATTATTCCGTTTTGTCCAGTTTTATGTAAATATCTACTAAATATTACTACGTACACTTTGTTTTTACCCCTTTGGCAGTTAAAATTGGCCGCAACTTGCAAAGTTGTTAAAATATATGATTAGATATTCAAATTAAGTTACATTTCATTTTTTGGCTATATTTACGCAAATTCTGCACCAAATCGAACGAGTTTATCGATCGATGAATTATTAATTTTGTAATATTTCGAGTTATCCTATAATCTTAACCTAAACGCATGTTGATAAACATAACCTTGCTTACATGCTACTCACTCAACTGTCTACTATTTAAATGAGTACGGTTTGAAATCCTTAAAAGAATTTGTGACTAGAATTTGTGTTCTGTAAAAGATTATAAAGGTTGACATCGCCTGAAGTCGAACAATTTCTAAAGGTCCGTCCCGCTTTGGTCGTTGCAAGTCGCGACACCTATTATTAAAACTGGACTCGTTACGATTCCAGCGACGACGACCGACGCCACAAGGGCATTCCATTCTGAAACAATTCAAATTGCTATCTCGACCACACCATCGTTTATTTATTCATTCCAGCGTCTTCGCTCTCGGCTCGCAGCGTATTATTGTTTGATCGAAGCCCCATCTATCGACATATCGTGTGTCCTCACAAAATAATAACCACTCTTGCGCTACGCTGTCGCTCCTCGCCGGAGGACTCAGCAGAACATAAAAACGCGAAGGACTTTCATAACATCACAACTGATGTTTCGTTCGTTAGAAGATCGAACCGACGAAAATTAGATAAACCTATTCATAATTTATTTAGCATTATGTTGTTATGCGTACCAAAGTTCTCTAATAATGTCCGCGCGTGCGAGCCCATTATGTTTTTATTGTGTTGCATGATTATTATGCACAGCGAGGATCGAGCTAAAAACTAATGGAAGTGATTGTTTTGTTGCTGCGTACGCATCCAGCGATCGAGAGGAGAAAGAAACTAATCACTTTTTTCTAAATGATTTATTGAAATCAATGTCTATTATTATTGTTGTTATTGTTATTCTTAGTGTTGCATCTTGTCGATTTAAATTGGCAGATTTTTGGGACACGAAACAATACAAATTGTTGAGCAACTGGTTTACAACGTTTGGGTATCAATTATATTGATGTTGTCACTCATTCCAATTCACAAAGTTATTTATTGAACTTTAAATTCATTTTTTATTATCTAATATTTAAATTAAAATTTTTTGTTACAATATGTAGCTAAAAATTGAGGTTAGGTTCCATTTAACCATAAAAATAATTTTTTGTTTAAAAAGTTTCATTTCATTCTGAAAGTGACTCGTGTTTGCACAAAGATTGTGTGGCTTTCAGTTGTTAGTGAGCTGGAGTCGTGCATCTCATTTATAAGCCGCTCCTCGAGGAAATACTCTTCGTGGTAGTCTGGTAGAGCAATCCGAATGAATGAGAATTTGTGTTTGCCCTAGTCATCATTAAGGGCATACTAATATAAGTCGAGGTTGTTTTCAAATCATTATATACCGTCTGTCGGTCCAAACTCACCGTGCAACGTAAGAAAATCAAATAAAAAACGAAAAAAACCATGGTTGCTAAAGAACTAGATGCGTCTTCAGTGTTCTAGAGCGAGGAGTAGCTTTAAAGCAAACAGTGGAAAACAATGGTATCTATCCATTAAAACGGATAAATAAACGTTTGTCGTGTCTCGCACGCTGGTCTCGAAGCGCAAGACGTATAAACGATGGCGATCCAAAGAAGCATCGCCAGCGCGCGAAACGTAATTAGCAGATAAGAAAGTTCGCAGCGCGAGGAACACCCACAATACGAATTGAAAACTAATGACAACACACCGAAGGCAAGTGCTTGCACCAGACACGAAAAAGTTTATTTTCATACATTACATGTAAGTGCGCATCGTTTCTTGTGTGCAAATAACATTTCTAACGGGTTGCGAGGCGACGGGGCGACGCCCACCAAACATATTTAAAAACCATTTAATAACAACAACGTCACAACAATAACATCAGCGAACAGGAACTTGAAGCGCACAGGCACATTAATATCGCAGATACGAATGTAATGCAAAGACAATAACGAACGACGACGAAGAACCCGGGGATATTCGTACCGAACGCGCCACAAGAATCACGATTTAGTTTTCGAACAAAACTCGCATGCGTTAACGAGATGAGTTCGGTGTGTAGATTTCTAAAACCAATTCGTTTCGCGTACGTTTTTACAACGCTGGTTATTGCTGGTCTGGCTGGACATGGAAATGTGTGTTTGGAATGGTAAAGGCCCTAAGCGTCGAATACGAAATCGTGCGCGAGGACAGTTTCCTTAGTTGGCGCATCCGCCCACGCGATTAGCGTCCATCGCTAATAACAACGCGCACGATGAAAAGATGTCAGCGCGTCGTTTGGAAACGGTGAAAAATAACGCATGACACCTTCAAACGCGTGAATCGCGATGTTTAAAAAATTATATATAAGCATAAGCAATTAACACCCACGCTAACTCACAACAAAGTAGATAAAAGTTGTAATTTTATTGTAAATGTCACTATTATAACACTAAGTTGAGGTTAGGTTTAGTTTTAAACCGAAAATTTTAAAGATTTTGACTTAGTTTAGTTAAATTTTGGTGAAAATAAAGAAAAAATTAATGGAAAATTATGTTTTACAACAAAAACAAAGTTGTAAAGTAAAGAATCTTTAAGAATTCGTGCGTTTTGTGTCTTAAAACAAGCGTAACGTTTTTAAGGAGTGTTTGACATGCTTTGCCCATTCGCACTTTCGTTAATATTCAGTGCGAACGCGGATCAGCGAGTTGGAAAGTTAAATAATGATTTTTCGAATAAAAAACCAGAGTTGTAGGTGGTAATAGGAACAAAACCACACACACCTTTGAGCGCAAAAATCCATATCGAACGCAAGCAAAACCAAGCACATTTTTTTCACCTCGAAGACACTAACAACAAAAGAATCATTACGTAATGTTGCTGTTTGCGCACAACACGAATTGCAACAAATATATGCTAATTTTTATTTTATTACCAGTGACAGATTAACGCTTTGTGTATGATTTTTTTCTTGAATCACAAAGTGATAAATGAGAATTTAACAATTTAACAATATAAAAAAATTAGTTTATCGTTACTTTGACACATTAATATCGTTGAATATTTATTGCACAATATCTCAACTCGTAATTGTTAGTAGTTGGACAAACCCAATTACAACCGACAATAAAATAAAAATAAAACTTGAGACCTTGGCTTTTAAAGAAAATTGTTAAAATTAAAATACAGCATTGATTTAAATATAAATATAAATTGCAAATGTTAATGCGTGAATTGTGCAAATCGAATTTATTCGATCGGATCAGCATCGTTTCTTTGAGTTTTTTGTGGTTCTGATCGGAAAAATAATGACACAATGGATTTTCTTGTTGGCCCGAAGGCTTTAGAAACTTTATATGCGTTCGAAGAATAGGAATCAGAATAAGAATAGAAATATTATCGCTTTTGGTCGGGTTAGATTGCTTTGGACGAAGAGCGTGGAATCGTGACAACTTGTCGTTGAACTTGATTCGCCGTACATCGCCTCGAGGTGCCGAATTAAAATACGATTAAAGTAATAAATAGTCAAATGCGAATTATGCGATTAATCACATTTACGATTATGTTTATCTACTCATATGGAAACATGTTTATTCAGTGTTTATACAAATAACAACAAGGTAATAACAATAATAAAAATTATCATAGCTATTAACTTTATACCACTTATAACCTAGATTGTTCTATATGGTATTATTGCTAAATCTTAATATTATAACGCGAAATATGCGTTTTTAAACGGAAAAATTGGAATTTTTTGACAAAAATTGTTGAAAAATTTATAAAATCAATGTGAAAAATTTATGATTTTCATGGAATTTCTAACGAATTACGTCAAATAACGAACAAATCTTCTCAAATGTTTCGATATTTTCTTTAAAATTGCGATAATTCTACACAAATTGTTGATTTTATTGCAAAAAATTAAATATTTTGATCATTTTTACTCAGTCTATTGAATAAAACTTCAACAATAACGAAAATTATAAGTGGTTGGATGAATTCCGACATAAATAAATAAAAATTGGTTCATAATATTTACAATTTTGTCGTAATTTGTAAAAATTTATAACAATTCTGTTACATTTATGAGTTTTTACAATAAAAAACAACAAATTTTTGAATTTACGCTTAATTTTTATATAAAAAAATTAAAAATCCGTTATAAATTTTAAATTCTCAACCATAATTTATAATGAATCCTGCTGGTAGTTAGTAAGAAATGTTCTTGAATTACTTGACCTTTATTTAAAAAAAAAATATTATGGAATTGTCGTTGCGCGCAACTGCAACGCGTACTTTAATTAATCGCCGTTACAGCGTACGCGCCAGCTTTGTCGGCGGCGAGCGGGCGCAATTTGCAAGCGGCGACGGCGGCAAATTAAACTATGCCACCAAAGTATGCAATATGCAAAGCGGGCTCGCATCTTTAGCCATAACTTAGTGACATATCTTCGGCTCGGAGTGCAACCATGAAAAATGAAAATATTTGCGTTCCTTTACGACATCCTCGCATTTTACGCAACCCAATATACACATGTCTTTGTTATTGTTGTTATTTTTAATATTTCAAACACTACTCACTATATTTCACTATATTTCACTATATTGTGACTCGTGTGGTAATAATTTAGACATTTATGGTTAATATTTCACATTTATTTCTATTCCAAACAGGTTTAATTAATATTTTGTGAATCACACAGCAGAACGACATTAGATTACATTAGATTTTTAATGTTTGAAATGGATGGGACGTATTTTTGCCTTTCATTTTTCGTTAATTAACGAATTTTAATTGTTTCCATTGTCTTTTGTTCTTGCTGCGTCGTCAAAGTAAAGGATTTATGACACATAACCTAAAAAAATGTAGTTTAGATAGTCAACCCAATGTGCAGCAAGTGTATTATTATAGTCAAAGTAAATATGAGTTTGGAGATGTTATCGCTTGCTAATGGTAATGTAATTAATTTGTTGGTTACTTATTAAAATAATTTTGACAGTAAATTCTGCTTGAGGTCGTCACGGACGACAAACGACGTCTTTTTATAAGAATTTTTTGGTGTATAATTTTGAGTTGACTAAAAATTAATTTATTAGTTCGTTATTAATTTCCAAGTTAAAACAAACGCCACCGTAAAAGTTAAAGAGCGGCGTTGTCTCCTTCATTTTTCATAAATTTATAGAGAAACACTTTGATCTGCGTGCAACACAGTATTCTCTCTCTCCGGGCGCTCGTTGAGAGTTTGTTTTAATTAAAAGTTGGTGCATTACGTTGACTTTGTGCGCGCAAAGAGCGCCAGCGGGTCTCCGGGTTCCTCGGGCTCAGGCATTTCTAATTGTTTTCGTCTTTTGAACTTTGCCACGCGCTTCATCCACTCCCGTATTGAATGAAATCGTCTTCCAAAAAAAAAATTAAAAGACTAAAAACTAACGCCGTAAAAGAAACAAATACTATTAAAATATTCCCATCAATGACAAGATTAGATGAAGACGTTAATGACTTAATCTTTGAACATGTGAACATTTATCGATTTCGTTTTGTAGTAAGCGTTAAGAATATTGACAATTTGAACAATTCAACACGCTTGCCGAGCGTCTATTCCCAAGATTTAAATATTTTCTGTAACATTACCGGCTTGCGTAATGTGGAATATTATGCAATGAGTAATGAGTGTAATAAATGGAAAACTTTAATTAAGTTTTAAACACATAATGCGCGATCGGTGTGTAAAAACGCGTGAAAATGTGTAAAATGGTTGCTCAAAGCGTCGGCGTGTCGGCACAATCACCGAAATTAACAAAACTGCAAGCGGCGTGCAAGTTCACGAAGACTTCTTGGCGTGAACTTGCTGGTTTTGCTTGCTGATCGGTAGTGTCGCATCAGGCGTACGCAAATCGCCGATGATGGGAAAGTGCGCCGCGCACTCATGGTAATTATATTTTGTCGTTGCGCATAAACATTTTTGGCACTGCCACAATGATTGGCTATTAATTTTTACTGCTGGCATATTTTTACGAGTGTGATGAGGTGTGCAATAAAACTAATGCGGCGCGAGGGTCGTGGTTTCAACGCAAACAGCCAAACGGTTAAGGCAAATTATAATTATCAGCGGAAATTATACTTATTTGATGGTATCTTTATTCTACAGGGTGTTTTTTTGGTTGCTTTTTCTTGTTTTTGGGACATAAAATATTCTAAGTGATTTCTATTTTATTTTAATATGCGATTCTTACGAAACTGGTGCGTTCTAGCAAAAAATGTTACTAAGATAAAAAGTAGAGGAAATATCAGGAACAACTTTTGTTATAAACATTTTTTGTTATTTTTATTAGAAATTATAGTTTTGGATGTTTTTGTAGCAAAAATACGTGGTTTGAGTTATTTTGAAACGAAGTAATCTTTGCATATTTTTGCGATTTTCTTAAAATTGGTGCGTTCTAGCAAAAAATGCTATAAAGATAAAATGTAGATAAAACTATAAGGAACAACTTTAGTTGTAAACATTTTTTGTTTTTTTTAATAGAAATCATACTTTTGGGTGTTTTTGTGGCAAACATACGTGGTTTTAGTTATTTTGAAACGGAAAAAACTTTGCCCTTTTTTACAATTCTATCAAAACTGGTGCGGTCTAGCAAAAAATGTTATTAAGATAAAATGTAGAGAAAACTATAAGGAACAACTTTGGTTATAAAGATTTTTGTAATGTTTATTAAAAATCAAAGTTTTGGGTATTTTTGTGACAAAAACGTGAGTTGCGTAATTTCGAAATGTAATAAACGTTGCCTTTTTTTGCGATTTTAGCATAACTGATGCGTTCTAACAAAAAATTTCCAAAGTTAAAATGTAGAGGCTATCAGGAACAACTTTTGTTATAAACATTTTTGATATTCCTTTTAGAAATTCTGTTTTTTAATTGAAAAATGTTTGTACGTACTGATGAGTTGTGTGACCTTTCTCTGCTTATTTCTTCGTTTTGTCTTAGTGAGTTTGAAGTCGCTTTGTCCGCTAAACTATAAACTGAACTTTATAGCAACAGCCATTAACTATTAGCTCGCCGATATCAATAATCTCTCGCTGGTCATTTTATACTCCTATTTATTATAATAAAAGTCATCCTAATAGACTGCGCATAACTACCGCTAATTTAATTCACCTGAGTCCATAAAACCGAACTGTCGCTCGGTCGTCAAACGTGCGCCATCGTGTGGCTTGGCTCTAATGGCACCGGCGTGCAATCTGCCGCATCAAACGGTTAGAAACGTTAAAAACCGTATGCACTCGCGCTTAATATAAACTGAGTAATCAGCACAATGTAAAGCATATTCGTACGTAGAGTCTACACGAATGTCCAGCATCCAAAACTTCAAAACGTGCAATGTATAGCTTCCACTTTGCATTTACATAGTAAAATTGTCATGGTTGTTTTGCCTGGCTGTGTATGTGCTGTAATTCCTGCTGGCGAAGAAGCGCAAGATCTGTTAGCCACGAATTCCAAACTATCGCTTTGTGGCGTGCGCTATTCCGCCGCTGAGCGAGGACGAGGACCGCGAGGAGTAGCCAGCAAAGTCGTTCCGCGGTTACGGGTTACGGATTACGTATTATTAAACGAGGAATTATTGATGTGCTATCTGAGAAATTGGCGGCGATAGATGCAAACGACAAATATAAAATTTTCCCAACCATTTGTGGACTTGCCTTTGATCACACATGTGCAATATTAGTGTCCTACCATCTAGCTTCCACCATCCAGCTTGCTATATTGGAGTAATTAAAAATTTTCTTAGTTAGCAGCTAGCTAATCTTCGTAGTTTATTCGCGCGGACCTCCAGCGAGCAGCGTATAAAGATTCCGCGACGCGAATTAACATTTTTTAGATTTCTGCGGTTTGACTTCAAAGATTTTGATGCAAAACTAGGAGAAAGTTCCATACCTAACCTCAACTAACTTAACCTAACTTTACCTAACCTTAAAAAAATTAGTTATTAATGCACTGCATTATCGAGTAATCTTGATTTTCGTACGCGGTTCAGATCAAAGCAATTAATCAGGTGATGTATGGCGAACGATAATGCACCGGCACTCTTGCGTCGAAACATGTGTCCATTGTTACACGGGGCGTGCAATAAAAGCAGTGTTACGACTCTGTGTAACGACCCAAGCGCAAAGTGCAAGATTTGATGACATTCGCTTCTTGTTTCTTCTTTTCTCTTAGTGCTTCACTTCGTTACGTTTCATTTCGTTTGGTTGCTGGACCGCTACGCACAGCACGACTCAAAGTCTGCTAATGACGATTCTGATCCTCATGCAGCAAGATTTGAAAGTTGACTTTTGTTGACTATATACGCATACCAGATACGGACGACCCAACCTAGGTTTGCTCGTCTTTACTGCTGCTGGCTGCAGCCATGAAGGTAGAGTTACACAATGACCGCGAGCATTATCTAGCTTGAGATACCGAATACAGAACGCTGCGCAAAGAAGTGAAATGTGCATGGTTTTGCGCTTGTACACATTACAGTTACAAGCTAAAGGTGACTGGTGCTGAATGTCGAGCGTCCATGTCCATTTGTCAGCCCTAGGGCCGCGACTTGCCCGACTTCGAGTGGAACGTTAGCGCTAATGTATTTCCTGCGCGCACGTTTCTGCGTCCAGGACTATTGCCGTGTCAGCGCTGGACCATCTATTTACTGCCCGTGACAGAATAATCTCTGTGGCGAGTGCGTTCGAATGACAACAACGCCGATGTAACGTGCCGACACGTTTGACCATGCTCGAATGCGTCACAAAGCATTTCATTCACACCCTTTTGAGATTTCCAGCGCAAATACAGTGTGACATTGCGTGAATTATTTCTTGATTGTATTGGATGCAAATTTTTGTTGTCCCAACGATTTGTTTGGAACTTTGGCGTCTTGATAAAAGCCTAGAGTGGTGCGGAAGTTGTGTGAGACGGTCTGGACAGTCATCCAAACCCACACTCGGCCATCACGCGTCATCTGCAAATGCTTTCGAGCAATTTAAGCAATCACGATTGTTAGATAGTCATATACTTGCACTTAGCTACCTTCTCCTTGCGCTTGTGTGTGCTTTTATGCAGCAGGACACTTTTCTTCTTATATTCTTGTGTGCTAACATCTAGATCTCAGTTGTCCGCCCGTGCGTCCGTTACATCCTTTTACCCTGCGGCCCTCTCAACCCATAAATAACTGAACCTGTTAAAACCTCCGGACAACACTCCAAGATTTCCGCAAAAGTAGCTTAGTGCGGTCGTGATGAATGTGCCAGATTTTCGAAAAGACGGAAGGACGGAAGGATGTGAGATGTCACAGGTCATATAATCGAAACAGAACAAAACCCACTTCACCAAACTGATAGCAACTTGTTTCTCATACAAAAAAAAACCTCAAATGTAATCTGAGCGAACCTAAGTTTAAAAGAAGGAAGTTAGATGGAAACCACGCAACCCGTCGCGTTTTATCAGCCGGCCATCTAACCATTACACCTCAATGCTTGTATTTTTCGTGCTGGCATCGAGTTTAATGCATGTATTCGCAATTATTCGTGTAGCGGACGTTACTAGCTTTTTATTTAATCTAATTAAGTCGTTCCCGACCGGGCAATTGATACTGTTTGACTAGTCGAATGCGCGCGCAGATAGCCATCGCTTAAATTTCGTGTACACACATTTATTTCGAACAAAGTAGCAATTACGAATGGAGTACGAAGAGACAATGGAATAGGTGAATAGCTTGCAAGTGACTTCGTGCGCTATAAAACAATTCGAGTACGACCAAATGTACGATAACTGTAAAGAATTTTCAGTCCCTTTAACGTCCAAAACAATGAAATTAATTATATCTAGACTTACAGCAAGTTATTTGCTTAAAATGTTATAGAAAGCATTAATTTTCACAAAAAAACAAGTTTTGAAATAGTGCATCAATTGCTATTTGTGCGATTTTAGCAAAACTGATGCGTTCTATAAAAAAATGTTACTAAGATAAAATGTAGAGAAAACTATCAGGAACAACTTTTGTTTTAAACATTTTTTAATATTTTTATTAGAAATCATACTTTTCTATGTTTTTGTCACAAGAAACTTGCTTAGACTAAAATGCAAGTGGACTAAACTTTACACGTCTTTGCGATTTTAGCAAAACTGGTGCGTTCTATCAAAAAATGTTACTAAGATAAAATATAGAGAAAACTATCAGGAACAACTTTTGTTTTAAACATTTTTAATATTTTTATTATAAATCATACTTTTCCGTGTTTTTGTGACAACAAACGTGATGGAAGCAACTTATAAACTTTCATTATTTGTGGTTTTTGCAAAACTAGTTCATTTTAACAAAATATCGATTCTGATATTATGTAAAGGAAAGAATAACAAATAACCTTTGTTATAAATTGTAATCAAATTTTCATTATTTGTAAGTAAATTTTAGGTTAGAAGTCAGAATGTTATGAAAATTTTTACGATTCCCTGACAAAAACGTTGAAAACAAGTGAATGTAAACGTAATTTTTTCGTTGGTTAGGTATGTGACCATCCAAAATGAGGTTATGACTGGCGTATAGATTAAACATGTATTTATAAAACAATTATGCCATTTCGTCATCGCGCGATGATTGCGACTCATCCGAGGCACTGATTTTGTCGTCGTAAATTGTGTTTTTCTTCGCCGTTGCATAAACACACACCGGCACACGGGTTATCATGCAGTGCGTGGCCGTAAATCAAGTCGTAAAATTAAGCAAAAATTAAATAATTATTTTTATTAACCCGTCGAGAGCACACGGCGTAATTTCCAACATGGTGTGTGGTACATCTATTCACACAGCTTTGACGATTTCGTAATCTTGTTGAAGATATTTAAATTGTACTTGCACTTAATGCGTACAATTAATTTAATTTTAATCGAATTCCAAGCTTTCTTGATTTTTTCAGTCCATAGTATGATTTTGTGTCGCTAGGTGGCGCTTATCCTAGTCATAAAATGAAAATAGTACTAGTTTATATTTTTGCCGATAGGTGGCGTCGCAATGTCCTCCAGTATTAAATTTTCTAAAAAATTTAAAAATACAAATAAAAATCTCTATTTTTAGGGGAAAATCTTGCACTTAACACCAAACTAAGGAACATAACTTAGAAAAACACGCAACACGTCATAAAACTTACAGTGACATTTCTTGTACTTGGTATGTTGCGTGTTAAAGAACTTTAATGTCTCAAAGATTTAATGACATTTAACATGACGCACTTCTAACGTCCAACGACGAACACTAAAGACGAAACGTTTAATTTAATATCGCTGTATGACGATTCTCACGATTCGAATCATGATCCTGGGACATAATAAACCTAGTACTGACCACGACTTGAAGTCCTGCGCGCATGTTTGGCTTGTTAATAAAAAAGGTCATTTTTTAAGTCCAAGATGAAACGAAATTAATGTATAATGACAGGTGTATAAAGTTATAACTACCAGAAGTCCATTTATCAGTGTTCATTACATCTAAATTTATTCCGGTAGCTGGCATTGCAACACAATTAAATATTTTAAGCTTGGAATTTAACATTAATTTTAAATGCGACGTTATAAATATTAATTATCTTCAAATCTGGTATTTGTGCATACGCATATTAAGTTAAGTTTATGTTTAACTGAGCGCAGGGGTGGGTGAAACCATACAAAACCAGTTCTTGGCGGAACTAGATTTTCATCGTTAAGAAGTGTAAAGAAACGTAAAGAAAGTCATATGTGAATGATTTAATTGTTATCTTAGATTGTGGCTGAACATTAATGTTCAAATGTTGAACATCTTCTCCTTTCTCTTTGACCTTAAAGGCATATACAGTTTAACAGCACATACTCTACTAATTTGAAACTAGCAACACGTCCGAATTTATTTTTTGTGTTTGCAAATGTACATGACATCGAGCATGAAGAGCGGCGTGCGTTGCCGTTCGCGTTCTTATCTGAACGAGATCGCATCTCATCTCATCTTGAATGTGTGTTCGCATGAGTACTCGCGCTGCCTGCTGGAATTCTGACATGGCGTCCGATCTTAAACCATCGCGGGCGCGAGCAATAATGCGTGTGTCGACCACGACAATATTGTGAAATTACCTGTTGTGCGGCTGCGGCACGACTTTTTTTTTTCGGCGTCACTTGTCGTGAAACGCAGATTGATTTTTTTCTTAAATTGAATATTAGTTTTGCTCGTCGTGCTCGTTACTGTCTCGTGCGGACCGTGTGTCCCTGGAGCAAGGACACTTTTATTTCTCTAGTTTCGAAACTGAGCGCCGTTAGGCGCACAAACATTTTCGAAAACGAATTAATGACAGGACCGTTCACAAAACGACGTTCTCTGCTATCTTACAAGCCGAAAAGATAGATAATCACTCTTGTTCTGCCGGCTATTATTATGTTGAATGATTTTGATGCCTTGAGTGCCATTATTTTGTCAAATAACCTTCGAAATTTTTACTTTCGAATTGTTAGTAATATCAACAAACAATTCCCACAAAAGTAGAATTTTTCAATAAAATATTTTCCAGAAGTGTTAGTTAAAGTTCTCTAAAGGAAATTTCTCAATCAAATATTACCTTAGACATTTGAACTTCATCAATAATACATTTTTCGATTAATTTCTATAACTACACAATTCGCTCTGCCTCAAGAAGGCGAGGCAGTATAAAATTCGAATCTGGTTTCGATTGTCTTAATTATGATTAATTATAGGATTAGAAGTGCACCGAAGCGATGAAAAAGATATTTAGCGTATTGAAATGCGATTAAAAATACTCGGCGATCCTTGCGACGCTTTCCCTCGTTGGGATTGTAAAACCGAAAGAAACAGGTGTGTAAAACGTAATCATACATTCGCGTGCAACACCAGCTCACACATGAACATGAACCCGAGCATACAATGCATCGAACAATACGGCAAAACATAAATGTACTTGCCTTGCACTTTGCAGCTGAGCGCACACCAATACGGAGCATTACGCTCGTGTTTCTTCAAGGCATTACACCAGAAGTGTGGTTACGCCTAATATGGAATACAAAGTGTCACAAATCATCTTACCCAAGTTGATTAAATGATTAAACAATGATGACGTATTTAAATTTCAAGCCAAACAATCCAAACAATATTTGTATTGATAGGTAAATGATACTTTGTGGTAATAATAAATTGAAATAGTTATTTAAATTTTGAAAGGCTTCGTGTGCGAGCCGCAAAAAATGTTACAAGAAGTGAGGCAAAAGCATAGTACGTGGGTCATTTATTCGTATCACCCACGCCCTCGCCGATTTCACAACTCGGTGCTCCGTTCACACGATTGTCCACTAACGAAAAACATCTATTCTGCGCCGTTCTAAATCTATATTATAGAAATGTATGGCAATGCTTATACAGCGTCTCTTAAGATTGCAGCAAATGTATGTGCGCATTCTGCGAGTGAACCACGCCAACAAGCCGGCAGGTTGGGACGGGTCTAGGAGCCCACTGCGGATGACTGCAGCTCGCTTTTAATCGTGGCTCTTAGTCAGCAAGCGGCGGCTTGCTGCACGGCCTCTCGTACTGTTTGTTGTTGATGTTGCAAAACAGCGGACGGCAGGTCTGAAGCAGCGCGATACCGATAATAAATTAGACGTGTATTAATTTTTTGCACGACGGCCCGCCCAGCTATCGACGGGATTCTATCTGGGTCATCACGACACCACGAATTACACCTAGCATTTTAATCTATAAATATTACTTTTAAGTATTATAGATGAGTGCGTTAAAAAATTTTAAGTTTATTTTAAGTTTTTCGGACTTATATATAAATAACTCAGGCAATTTTCAACCAAATAACTTGAAATTTGGTATATATAGAGGAAAATACATTGTCTATAAGAGAACCAAAGATTTTATATTTATATTGCATAGTTCATTTGTTATTAACAATTAACCGTTTGTCCGGCCGTGGATCCAGACTAAAAAACACGCTATCGTAAAAACGCTGTAGAGCCGCCATTTTGTATTATATCACTTCAAAAAAATTATTATAATTAGTCAGTAAGATGTATAATAACATCATGTTAAGATTATTTCGTTTTGTCTTATACTATGTCTGAAAAAAATCCCCAAAAAGCCTTTTTTGGCTTACTGGCTAACTTTGTTGATAAATGTTCTCGAATATTGATGTTGGACTGTCCAGTGCACCTCCCAGATGGGTTCCCTGTTGTTGAAATTTGGAATATATATAGAAATATACATTGTCTATAAAAGTACCTAAGATTATGTATTTATATTGCATAGTTTATTTGTTATTAACAATTAACTGTTGGTCCGGTCGTGGATCCAGGAAAAAAACACGCTATCGTAAAAACGCGGTAGAGCCGCCATTTTGAATTTAATCACTTCAAAAAAATTATTGTAATTAGTCAGTAAGATGTACAATAACATCACGTTAACGTTATTTTGTTTTGTTTTATAGTATGTCTGAAAAAAAATCCCAAAGAGCCTTTTTTGGCTTACTGGCTAACTTTGTTGATAAATTTTCTTGGAGTGTCCAGTGCACCTCCCAGATGGGTTCCGTGTTGTGAGCAGCGTGTGAACCGGTGAAAGTGCAGCACATGTCGATGTCAATAGCGCACACATTATATTATGATTCCATTGCAGTCAAACACCATCAACATAACATGGCGCATATATAATCGTACATAACCTCAAACCTGTAGAGTGGTAGATGTCGCGTCGACAAGCATTCATCGCATATGTCAACGCTAATCATACCTTTTACCTGATTTGCAAATCGCCGTGTGCGCAAATTGCGCTTCCTTCATGATCCATCGAACTGTCCATTGGCGTTAAATGCAATGTCGTACTGTACGCCGGGTGCGAATTCCACGAAATTTACTGCGCGTTAAATCGTGTTCCGTCATTCGGACATCCAAAACATCCCATGCATTAAACCTGCTGGCTAACAACTAATAAAACCTCTAACTGGACAAAGTATCCTCAACAATGTGCATCACCGTTTAGCCTTTAAATTAGAAAAGCATGTACCAATTAATATTATCGTTATAACTTGTAAGCGATTTGTCTCTCTTCGCCAATTAATCGACATTATTTATAGTCGTTACCGACGACTAATCTTTGGACTTATCGGAATTTTAAATGCATTGCAATCACGAGCGCGCGGTTAATTACCACTCGCGATTCATGCCATTCGGCGTCATCATAATCATAGGCGATATTTGTCAAGTCGCCGATGATGGTCGAATAAAAGTGAATCCGAGTAATAATGGTAGATGAGGTAATGTTGTTTATGATCAACGTGTCATTGGGAGTGAGCTGGCCATGTTTTGCACTGGCTACATTTTGACAAGCCAAGGTTGGGAACACCTCGCGGCGCTTCTATTGAAAGCTGTCACCTGTCCCAAGATGTTGGCTGATCTAACTAACATAAAGTAACGTTCGTCGAATTCGACAACGGCGACGACGGATTTCATACTCAAATGACTGGCTTGCCTTTATTTCGTTTGTATTATATGTTTGCTTATGTAATGATTAATTATAAGGAAACGATAACCTTGCAGCGGCACCTATTTTATCTCTATGTAAAGATGTCGTGACAAAAACACAATTGTATGTATGTACGTCATTTACAATTATTAACGTTTTGAAGAAGAAAAGTTTTCTTAATCGTTTGTATGGTTTGCAGCGCATGCAGAATAAATCCGCTTATTTTACGACACTTATACGACCCTGATTAATTCCATTAACAATTTAATAGCTAATTAATAAATAATTATTAAATTTGTCGTTAATCCGAGTCTAGTCGACTCACTCGCTCGCAGCTATGAATATTAAGTGTGTGATTATTCGTCGTTGGACGACATAAAACTGGTAAATTAATGTTGACATAATTAATTATAATCGTTATGTAAATCCGGTCGGCAGGATGCCCGGAGTTGTCGTGCCGTGCATGTCGTGCGACTTTGTTCTCCACCTGAGAATAATAAAAAAAGCAATCAATCGACTTTCGAACTATGTCAACTATGCTCGCAGCGATGTGAACTTTGGAAACTTTTAGAGACAAAAACAACGCGATCAAATCCTAAAAATAAATCCGTCGCTTTGCGGATGTTAAATTGTTACCAAATTACTTTGATTCCGAATAAAATTTTCGATTTCATATCGATAGGTTTCATTTGTCACTGCATTAAGCCTCGTTTTGCCGCTGTCGTCCATTACTCGTCGCTTTTTATTCGCGTACAAAGTGTTCCGTGCCGGAGCGCGCGGGATTGATTAATGACGAATATGTTTCGAAATGTTTGGACAGCTTATAAATGACGAGCACCATTTTGCACGCTTTGTATATAAAAGTTAGCGGCATTTGCGAATAGGATCGTAAATTAAGCGCGATTTCCTATATGCCAACAGCTCGCATGAAATCATGAGAAAAGTATGCACCGAGCTCTATGCGACTGCGTGCAGCGGTTAAAGTTAAGCGAAATAATTATATAATTGATTTGATCGGTTTCAATGTTGAGCGTTTGAATGTTAAATATTTTAGATTCATTCATACACAGCGGTGCAGTTTATAATTAATTTCGAATCGTGGTTCAAAAGGTTTCAAAACAAAACAGAAGAACTAAAATTACGATTTTGTATTTTAGGAAGTATTATATTTATTTCAGAAATACTAAATAATAAAACGAAATAATATTAACGTAATTTTGTTGTACATGTTAGTGGCTAATTACAATAATTTTTTTGAGGTGATTTATTTCAAAATGGCGGCTGTACAGCGTTTTTGCGATAGCGTGTTTTTTTTGAGCTCCAAGGTCGTGGAGGACCCACAGCTTTAGTAATTATTCTATTTATAATAAACAAATAATTTTTTTAAATTATTTATAATAACTGCTATATAAGTACGTAAGATTATTGCGAAATATTAATTTTTGATCAAATGGTGCACTTCTAAAGTAAAAAGTGAAAATTGTGCCTAAAAAATATTCAGATAATTTTTAATAACTAAAGAACTATGCAATATAACAACACAATTTTACGTATTGTTATGGACAATATATATTCGAAGATATATTCTAAATTTCAAGTCATTCGGTTAAAAATTGTCTGAGTTATAAGTTTTTTAAACTTAAAAAATAAAGTTTTGAGATATGAGCGTTTAAAGTTTTGAGTAGCGCTTTAATCCTATAGTAGGCGCTGTGGTAAAATCAAAATTTAAACCTTTTAAAATGATTTTTTTCCTATAACTAAAACCGTATATTATTTGTATGACCCTAAAGTATAATTTAAGTAAAAAAAAATTTTTTGGATTTTATAAAAATTCTAGAGTTGTTTTACCCCTTAATTTGAAGTAAAAGGGTTTTAGTGATTTGAGTAAAGTCATACGCGTTGTCTCATGTCAAAGTCCACTTGTTAGGTCCTCGAAATCAATAAAAAACAGCTTCACTTGTAATCAGATCCATATCCTCGCTTAATGTCCACCAGCGAGCATAAAACAGATAACGGACGAATTAAATTTAAATGTTCTCATGCGCGCATGTATGTTGTTCTTTGTGCGCTTTGTACTTGCGTGTCGTCTGTAAGCGCGTTTAGGTTTAGAGCGTTCATAAAAGTTTCTACTCAGCAATTCCATGAATTTGACAATAAATTCGCGGCGCTATTTGGTATTAAATCGATGCCCGAATGACGAAATCAGGTTTGGGTATCCTCGTGGGAGACGAAACGTCGAAGATCATCAGGTGAGCTGAATTGGATACATGTTCGGATAATTTACGCAAAGATCACAAAAAAGCGACTCGCACGCAAGTTGCGGCGAGACAATTTAAGTGCGGCAATTAAACGAAATTTATATGTTTTCCCATTAGTGTTTAGCATTAGCAATCGCATTAACGTTTTGCTACTTGATCATTCACGCGTTTGCTTTGGTGTGTTACTTATGGCAACTCTGTGATTTGTGATTGAATTTGCGTCGATTTTAATTAATTACAGACGACTGCAAGGAAACATTAACTTTGTTTGGCGTGTAATTTGCGTCCAATTCTTTTTGTTTATTTGTTACCACGTTATTTAATTGTACAAATGATTATAATAGAATATGGTTATTTGAGAAGGAAGCATTTTAAATTAATTTCGTTTAAGTCTATTAACTGTTTTTCTTGTTGAGAAATGCTAAGTGTAATACGAGTCATTACCATTATGCAATAACAAAAGCAAACGTCGGTCGATTAGTCGTGATTAATTCGCGCGATATTCCAAATGAACGTTTTATGAGTGTCACATATCACAGGTGATATGTGACGCTATTATTTTTCGAATCTCGACTCGGTTTCGTTCCGCATCTTGCGAGAGTGTCGAGTGTTCAACTCGTTCGTGGTGGCCGAACAGTCGCAGTCGCACACTCCACTCATATATTTGCATAATAATTTAATAAAACCGCAATAAAGCGATATTTATTCGCCATAAAACGTGTACAATGCGCGTACGCGACGCATTTGTTTATAGCCGATTCATTAAATTGAATATCGGCATGCGTGAGAATGCTTGGTTCGGGGCAATTGACACAGTTTGGCATTAAATTTTAATGTATTGTGCATTTTGAAGTGCAACGCATCCTTACAGGAGTGGACTCCATAATATAAATTATAAGAAAATTAATTTTTTGGTCCTCAGAGTCACAATATTTGCTGTTCTACTTCTGTTTTCTTCTTTTCTTCCTCGTGGTTCACGTGTAGTGAGTGGTAGTGTGCCGCGCGCCGGCGAGAACATAAAAGTAAATTTATTAAGTGAATGAATATTTATCAAGCAGTCGCTCGCGACGATTTGTATCGGTTTTAGAGCGCATTAGAGAGCACCAGAACGCGCACATAAAGATTGTGCTATCGCCAGTGTGCTAGAAGTTAGAAGGTGTTGTTGAGGACTCTGACTGTCCAATACTTTATCTGCTGGATGGACTTCCTCGTTCTCACATGCGCGCGACGCAAATATCTTTTTTTGTAATTACGACACCGCCACTCTCCCTGTCCCTGTGATTTGCAGCACTTTTCGTTGCATTTAAATTATGCACTTAAAAAAGAAAGTGTGAATTTTATAAAAATTGTTTGTTAATATTAACTCCTAGTTTGTATTTTTATTTTTGGTTTGTTAGTTTTGTTGGCGCACATTGACTCGTAATAGAATATTGATGTTTTAATGTGAATGACATAGCGTTTCTGGTCGTTACAACGCACAGATGGAAATCTTCTCCGGATAGCAATGGCACGATATGTTATTGTCAAGAGTGTCATCTCGAAATGAAGTCGCCGCGCGCCGCGAGGTGTACAAAGTCTAAGTATGAACGTGCACCGGACACTTTTATACGAATTGCATTCTACTGAGTGTCTTCGGAGGTAAATGCGTTTCAAGTATAACGTTAACTACAATCCGTTTCGAGCACTCGAAGCATGAAATTGTAACCAACAGGAGAAGATGTTGGTTGGTATGAGCGAGCACATTCTTCGTCCTCACTGCGATATCTTGATTTGTATTGCCGTTTGTTTTATTGCGACATTTATATCGGAATAAAATTGATTCATGCTTTACTAAACATGAACTCTTTAACTCGCCTTCGCTTGCGTTGTCTATACCACTGAAAGAGCACTGAAACTTTAAAACTTTTCTTTAACAAATATCTGCTTATGACCTGATGACAAATCACGAAATCCGAACGACGAGCTTTATTGCCAGCCAACGTTCCTATACATTTTTTAATGTGAACGAAGACAACTTGGGAAAATAGTCAAACGACAAGATGCGGATGCATTTATCAGTTGTGTATGGCTCTTAATATGTAATAATTTTGTGCGTTTCATACTTTCGTACGCATTTTGTTGCTCGTTTCGCATTTACTCGCAATCATTAGCCATGCTGTGCTCTGTTTCTATATTTGCGCGGCTTCTTTATTTGCATAACCATTACGGTGCGAGCAGCGCGGCGCTGAAAATGTTAACGTCTAATGGTAATGCCGCGGTAATGCATCCAGTAATGGAGCGCAATGCACAGACTCTCATTTTCACTTTCAATTAAGTGCGGCCGATCCCCGCGCGTTATGTTACTTCCTGATGGTCCAGTTTGCGTCTCAGCGTCTCAGCTTCGTCGTAAATTCTCACCGGGACGAGCTGTTTCTGAGGAGAAAAAGTGTTAATGAGGTAAAAGTGATTGAGTATACGCACAAGTAGTAGTAGATAGATGCTGTGCGCAAAATTGCGTTTATGGCTGTCTAGTTAACAAACGTTAGATAAAATCCTAGTTATTAGAATATCGGTTGTAATAAAATCATGCTCACGTTGTGTGCCGTCTGAGAAATTCTGTTTTGCTGGAATTCTGTTTGGAACGTTTGAAGTTCGAAGTCATCATGTGCGATTTTATGGAATGTGTGACATTTCGTGCGGTGCATTACACGCGTTGCGAGCAATTCATTTGCTCTTGCATCTGTTTCTCAACCGCACTGCGTTTTACCGGTTGTCCTGCGTTGTGTTACGTCGCGTTTCTCTCTTGGTGAATATCAAAGAAGCCGCGGGCATGTTTCCACGATTGGGAATATCGCTGTCACCGATTACTGTGGCGTATGCGTTCGCCGCCGCCTCCCGCTCGTCAAATCGTGATTTCTGCCCGCCGGCGCTATTCAAAAGCAGACCAGATTGTATCATGTTGTCGAGAGATGCTGTGCGTCTGTTTGCATATTGGTCAATTTGAATACTCCGCATGCAGATTAACGAAATGTGTCCAAACATTAAATTAAAACCTCTAGCTTAAAGCTTCAACTTTAATTATTAAGTTTCACATGTTACGATCTTTTTTTTGATCAGCAAACAATAAATTTTGTAAAAGACTAAAATAAATCGAACAAGTTTTCTATTTAAAGGCCTAATGACTCTAAGTCTAAGAATGAGGGGGAGTCGAGTGGGCAAAAACTTTTCAATTTAATAATCGAGATAAAATTAATTCCAATTTGCGTTGAGATTTACGACGAGCGGAAACCTGCGGTCGCTGACTAATTTAGTACCTTGAGGAGCAGCGCCGCCCGCTGCTTCCACCACCTCAGTCCTCAAAAATACAAGCTGTTTCGCGGACAGATTACCGACCGCCCCCCGAAATCGAAAGCAGGCGCCCGCGCCCATTAAATGCCCCCGAGCACCTATTTATCTTTTTATGCGCAATTACTGGATTCATAAATGACTAATTACTTGCCGGAGAGTGCGCCAGAAGCGGGCGGCTTCCAAGTTTTCAATCCGAATTTGCATTTTTAAGCGCTGCCATCGCCATCCGCGGTGCGCATAATGCCAAGCACCAGTCTGCTGTTTACATTTTACTTATTTGCAAGTTAAAGTCCGTCAAAAACTTAGCCACCTTCTTAACATGCGCATTAAAAGAAGCCACGGTCTAAATAGCCTGCCATATAACAGTCAGAAACAAACTTCGTCTTTTGTTTGGCGTGCCTGCTGAAACAATGCGCGTTCCGAAAATAAAAGGATTAAGCCCTCAACCCGTGGAAACTACTGTTTATCTTAATATTAACTTACCTTAGTTAGTGTGTGCCCATTATTCGTGTTTTCTGTTTGAGTGATTCCTGCTTTGGTTCATGGCTACATAGTGTGCCGTCTCTGCAGACGCAAATTAAACATGATCAATCACCGGGTGAGCGACTCGCAGTTGCCAGTATCGTCGCGCCACCCCCCGCTTTGCATGCCAATTACACAAGTATACACAATTTACAAATCAATTTAATATTTAATTACGATTCCTGCTTAATCCCGCAAGATGCATGCTAGAACACACAGAAAGGGGATTAGATGTTTGGCTAGGGATGTCGGGCGGTTAGTTTTGAAGTGTCCCCTTTACAAATTATACATGAATTTACAACTCGACGAGGGATTGATGTCACGTGCCATCAAATATTACAAAACTATATGATAATTTGATTTACAATCCTTGTCAAACCAATTGACCTAGTAGTAAACTTAACAATTTTTTTTTTAAATTAATACTTCTGTTTGCTCCCAAAGAAGAAAATTGCCAAATGGTCCATAGTGGTACAAAGCAAATATGCGAAAAGCAAACTGTTCCTTTGAACTTTGGCGGAGGCGGCGGTCTCGTTTGCTTAGTTAAGCTTTTTGGCCGGTATTAAAATCTTTGTGGTGCTCTGCACTCTCCAAGGGGACAAACTTCTAAAAACCCAACCCCAATTGCAGTTTACAAATGTGTCCTCGCCTCACAAAAACAAGGACTGTCTCAAATATTAGTAAAAACATTTCTAACTGTGCAAGATGAAACGAATTCCTGCGCGATGAGATCAGATAAAAACCAAATATTAAAATACTTCTACAAAGGCACTGTTTTGATAACTGTCAAATGACATTTTAGGTTATAAAACAAGAAGGAATGTTTTGCGTGCAGGAATTTTTCTTAGTCGTAATTACAAAATGTAACCCCGTGTTTTAAAGTTAAACAAGGGCAATAGATCTTCGGATTATCCGCAGGACCACAACTGCGACTTGTAGTAGGCGTTTGAAGAAGGGATGAAAGTTGGCATCTGCGCTGCGACAATTACAACAGCTTTCGTAATTTTTTGTCATTAAACACTCGTCCGCATTAATTTATTTCCGGAAATTAATTTAAAAATTAACCACAGCTTTTGTAGGGTCCTGCGCAGGATTAAGATATTAAATCGCAACAGACGTCCATAATGTGCGCATTTATTCAACTAGAAAAAAAAAAAACAACCCTCCTTTTTTTGTAAGGAAAAAAAAACAAACGCTACTTCAGACGTCCTTAATTTTAACAGCTCGTATTAAATAGCCTCAAGTCTCAAGTCCTTACTGTCTTCCGGATAAATCTTAAGACTAAGAAAAATAGACGGGAAGCAATTATTGCGTTTATATAGCGAATGCTTTGTATTCATGTCGTTGTTGGTGTTGCGTTTGAGGTTATGTTTGACTAAGTCCAGGATGTCAGATTGACATTTTTAGACGTTACCATATGGCCATCGTGGCCAGTATTGACGCACTAACACGCGACTGTTTACAATTTGCGCGACGCATAAATAAAGAGTGCTTCTTTGGAAGCGGCGGCGTAAAAATACTGGGCGGGATATAATTAGATTATCTCCGGCTCGGTCGCAGCGATGCGTGTTTATGTGTGTAGCTGAGTGGATTTCTGTTTTGTAATCATTCCTAGGCCATTACACCGTTTCGAGACTCTGCGAAACTTAATTGATTCATTCATTCCTCTACATTAATAGACGCCATTAAAAAATTTATGAATTATCATTGAGTTAATCACGAGTATATCATGGCTATAATCGCTCGTTTAAAATGGTTGAGTAATTAATCCAGGTGTAATTAAGCAATTACGAACGCAAACGTTTTCAACTTTTGACGATTGAAATTTAATTCTTACTTCTGATCCTTGCATCTTGGTATTCGTGGTACGTGAAATGGTGAAACTTGACACTATGATGCGTGCATAACCCGAAGAGACCATTGCAATGCGTGCGTGGATTTATATTTATTTACAGTGTTGGATTTGTAGATATTTGTAAAGAAATTAAAATGAAAATTTTTATTTTTTCAAAAATCTTAATACGGTCCTGTGTTTTAATAGGTACTCGTTTGTTTAACGTCACCAAATTGCAAGCTAACGGTTAAATTAGCCAGAGCATACCCGGAGTCGTTAAATCCTTGCCTAGGCTGTGTAAATCTTAAATTAATGGTCGAAATATGGCACATTCGTAATTTCATTCGGGACATAGACGACCGGACGACTCATTAATAATACACATAAATTTCACATGTAATTATCTATGGGTTTGTGGTGCGTGTAGTTCTTGCGGGCGCTCGTACGCCGTCGCTTTAATTAACATCGGTACACCCGATTCTTAGCCCGAAACACCTGAAGAAATATTTGGTCGTTCAAACGACTTGACGTGTTTATAAGTACAGATTGTTACCTTTGGTAATTTTTACTAACACCTAGTATAGGTTACATATGGTCGAAATATTGCTCAAACGTATAATTTGCTTTAATTAAGTAACTCACTTCTTGTGGCTTATTAATGCACGCACTTTTTGTAGGAACACATCTCTTACATGTATTCTTAGTATTTAGTAATTAGAAAATAGCATATTGATTCCTTGACTAGGTAAAATTAATAGATAGCTTAAGAGCTGGGTATAGATCAAAATTTTGAAGTTTTGCCCGGGTGAGACAAAGAAAACAATTTGCACCAGCGACGCAAGGTAATGGGGCTATTAATCATAAGGCCATCATCGTTTAACGACCGTCAGTAAATTGGACTCGTGTGTCTCGCACACAGCGGCCAATGCAAACGGACCGTAGGCGATGCGGTTTTCAGGATTAACGCAATGCGTTCGTGTGAGCTTTGATGCTGATCGCTGATAGTGCCAAGTGCCGAGAGCACCTCGGGCTGGCGTCGCTGCCGCTGGATAAAGTTATTCGCGATTTTAATATATGCAAATCTTTTACTAGGCCGACGAAGCGCCACTGACTCAGGCTCTCTGATCCTGCAGGCCAAGTGATTCAAATGAGCCAATTTGACATTAAACGTCTGTAATTATCATAATTCCTCACAACTTCGCACATTTCCGAGTAATTGATTTAATTTTATAATTATTGTAATTGAAATGATTTAATATCTTCCATCAATCATCTAAGCAGTTCTATACTTTCAACGATTCATCTCTAATGTATTACATTAAATTTTTTGTAAATTTGTTAGTTTGGTTTGTTAAAATGAAACAGATAGAAGATATAATACGAGTATATAAACCATCAGGGAGATGCGGAAATACGAAAGGCGTAACTAGAGCCGAGGGCGTAATTAACGCGGTAGCAATTTGTATTGTCCATACTTTTATCCTCGGATTTGGCGAAGCGGGTCGTATATAAATTTCCGTGCCTGCCTACCTAGTTTCCTGACGCGCCGGATGCGCAATAGGACACGACACGACTATACCACCCTGGCTATACCACTGGTTCTGCTGCTGCAGCAGCGGCCAGCAACCTTCAGACTATTTCTTATTGGCATGCCCTCATCGTAAATCTCATTACGGTGCGTCCCTTTCTCGTGTAAATTACAGCTTCGCTCATTTGTGCCACGACCATGTGTTTCGTTCACAAAACACAACTTACTCGAGTCACACACGCAACGCATGACACGCCGATGATGATGGGATTCCAACGACAAGACTTCTTTTATGCGAAGAATCGTAACTTTGCAAGTTAGTTACATGCTTGATTAGGAGTGACATCCAACGGTGTGCGCGTTTATATGGCGATACAGAAATTAGTTTTGCGCTACGTGCTTTTGCGTTTGGGGACGCTGATGAAGTGGCCGTGGTCCATTATCACCGCGCGCCGATGATGTGCTCCGAACGAGGCTATTGTTAGGAACCAACTTTATGGGCCCTAAACAAAAACACCATTACGGGCTACCCCTTAATACTCTATACTCGCGATTCATTGTCCATTTGGTCGTTCTCTGCTTGACACGAAGATGTAGCTAGTCGTTAATGTTCATACACAGCTTCTGCGCGATCTGCTCAATTCTAATTATAATGGCTTCCTTTGGGGCATGTTAAATCTATGCGCATTTACATCAATATCTGTCATTGGTGAACGGCGGGAAAATCGGAACGTGGTAGCTCTGGGTGCTTCCGAATAGATGGCCAAACCGATATTATCATCACCTGAAGAGCTAAGCGTGGACGAGCGGGGAACACATTTGAATATAATTGTCCTTCATAAATACTGAACACTGTGGGACATCAAAGTCTTTGGTGCACGATCCGGCCGTAGACAATGCTTGATATGATATAGAATCCTACTGTTTTATTAATGGATGCCATGTCGAGATTCCACAAACTGACAAAACGCGCTGCACCGCAGGTCAAAGAACTAGAGCCGCTGCTTGATGCTGTATCAATCATTTGTTTCATTAGTCAAATGCCTTTTTAATGACTTCTTCGGCTTTGCCGCGCGCGCTTGCAGTATCGGCGAGTGATGCGCATGAGATTTTATTACATTAGAAATGATTTTTAATGTTTTCTGGCGCCGCCACTACATCACAATATCACAAGATCACAATCATATAAATATAAATCACGTTTCTTTGTTATTCCTACTCTTTACTTAACAGTAACTGCTCAGTATTACAAATTGACGATTTGTCTCAATTCATGACATGTTATTTCTACAATTTGAGTGCATTACACAATAGATGGCGACACTTGTCTCTATATTTTTTTAAAATTTTGTTTTCCTGAATAAAACTTAAAATAGAAAGAAGAAAGTCAAAAGGACAAACGAATGTTTGTTAATGTTATTGCTGGCAAATTTCTCTGCGGTTGACAGCTATGAAACAAACACAAACGACGCCCAGAGCTTTTGTATACATTGAGACTAAAAATACGCTTAATTTGATGGGTGGTGGCCACGTGTCACCGGCTAACATTAGCGACATCGACATCGTCATGCCCGGCCAGCGGCTGTGAGAATCGGTGAATAAATACTGGATCGTTAGCAGCCGCCGGCACGCCAAAGTTTACACATGTGAATGATGTGTAAACAGACTGATTCAATGTTGCAATTGATCTAAGTTCCGAGTATAGAGTCTTCCCCTATTTTAAATGAGACATACATAGAATTTGCATCAGTCCATTTCCTTGATTCCTCTTGATTTTATTCCTGTGCGAGTCTTTTGCACGGTTTGTCTACTTTGTATATGCCTTGCGTTAAAGTGTGAATTCCTGTGAAAAGTTTCGGAATCATTTAGGTAAACAGTTTACTCATAAACTGCCTTGTCATACAAACACTAACACATTTTTAGATTCTTTGTTTACAATAAGAATCCGTTCAAGCATAACATTCACTTGACTGATTTTTCTAAAAATCTAAATTTGTTCGGGAAAATAAACGTGGAATACATTTGTGACTGTGTCGCAATGGGAGCAATTGTAATATTTTGTCGATTAATATCGACTCGTCACCGCAATATGAGCGCCAAGTCGGCGACTAATGACGGCGGCGTCGGCGCGCTTGGTTTAGGTGAAATTGGTTTGGCATGACTCGCGAGAACGAAATGTGTTTATGATGACGTCCCATTGTTTTCCCGAAGATGTGACGGCGCAAGGCGGCTGTTGCCACGTTCGCGCTTGAGGCACTGATTGATTTCGTCCGTCAACGAGCTTGTAATTGAACGAACGGCAGTGCGCACGCCATGTTGGAGGAGACGACGTCGATCGTAATCGCCGCGACGACGGCGACGTCGACTCAGGTGCGCGTCGAAATTGGCTGATATGACGCCGTTTATCAAACGCTATTCATGAGCATGACAAACAGGATAAGAAAGTCCGCAAACGCCTAGGTGGTATTTGCATAGTCGGGCCCGTTTAATGAAGTGCCCGACATGATGGAGTGGACATGGAGATCGTATTGTCTGGCCCAGCTGCGACACCAACAGCCCAAACAAAACAGCAACTTTGACTGCCATATTGTGAGCGAGAGAGCGGACTCGAGGGTGGCAATACGTCCGAAACCCACTACATCACACTTCTTTCCAGCGCGTCGTGTGTGCACAGCGCTCAAACGGACGCGACTGACGCTTGAGCGATGGTCTCATTTTGTCGTGGGAAGCTGGCAGCAGTTGCCTTAATCGATGACACCTTGCACCCGCGCGGAATGTGTGTGCGAAATTGCTGTCGTGTCGATGTACGATCGTACGTGTTCCATTCGGAATTAATACACCGTTTTCCGTCTTTTCCACATTATACAACGTAATGCACGCACTGAACCTATGATTTGATTTTTACAACAAGTTTATATTGCCTTCGGTACAGACTCGTGCATGTACGACACTAAATTGCGATTCCACAACGTTTCCAACCGCAATAAGACGCGCCAATCATCGAACCACCAGTACAGAAGGCGCTGAGGAGATTACCTCCTCGGACCAGACATCGTGTCATCGCAGTGAGCGAAGCTGCCGGCACGAAATCAAATAATGGTAGCGTATACACTTTGACATTATTATGCGTCGATCACGTTTTGTATGGTAGCCGCGGCGCGTACGTCACGATCCGCGAATGACAGCGTGGCGTGCTTGGGCCACGTCCGGACACGACGGCTAATTTGCCGCCTCCACACCTACTATATGCCAATGCGATCCCTTCTACTGAATTGTATTGTATCCTTAATTCCACAATTACCGACGGCGCTATCATTACCTTCGTCATACCAGTCACGTATTTCACGAACGCTTTGTTTTGTTTGTCGTGGTTTTTGTTGAAAATACTAAATTGGAAGTCACATAATTCGACGTGATAGCTCTAACCTCCAAGCTTTTCTGTTAGCTTAGAAGCTACTGAAGCTTAGTTGTAGTATTTTCGAAGAAACTGGTCTAATTAATAGAATTAAGATGTGCACTTATCTCTTCTGATCACTATTCCGCCAATGTCCACATAATTTCATCTCCCACCGAGAACTAAACAAAAACAAAAATCACCAACGTGCATTAGAGATCGTAGATGTGACCTGACTTGCAACTATTTTCGCCGGCATTAATATACCCTAGTTAGTGCAGTTGTGATTTTCTATTTTCCATTAGAAGTCACCCTGATGAGCATTTCTCTAGTACTCTATACACTTCTCGCGCCTGACACCACATCCAACGTCTTGGACAAGTGCAATATGCCTAGAAGTGCACCCTTCTGCGACGACGTTTGTGCGACTATCGCACGATGTATATAAAATCAATTATAAGGAAGTTCAGGGGTTGCAGCTCATCGAGCGCGAGAGAAGTAAATTGCTGTCAGTATGTCCATCACGTAGACTCGACCACTCGAATTCTTTGCTTTGAAATATTTGCTTCCAGCAAGTTTTTTTTTTGATAGTGCACATAACCTAACACTCTTCTTAGCAGGAGTAATTAAATTATATCAAAGGAACATTTCAGTAAAAACCCAATGGAGGTGGTTTTACCTTTACAGTGTCTTCAGACATTTGTCTTTGATTTCTACCGCACATTGTCTCGAGATTGTTCTGATGTCAACCACATTCAACCCTTGTGCTGTGTGCTTTAGCCTTGGGGTAGTAAGCACGTGGCACAAACCGAAACGAGGACATAACGTACGATTTGTGGGTGTATCTTCGAAATTTCTGCTTTGCGGTGTGGCTAGACCCTGCTTATTATTTAATGGGATATTAAATTTTAACCGGTTTCCAGAAGCAAATTTCAATTTTCTCATCGAATCGCTATTGTTAATTGGTGCAGGTCTCTTACAATCCAATCAATGGAAAGAGCTAAGCTTCAGGGTCAGTAATGGTCACTAACTACTCATATTAGGTGTGATGGGAGGCCATACTAGAATTTAATGTATTTATTAAAGTTTATGCTTTATATGGAGGAAGTTTCCTCCCAGGAATAGAATTGATTCCACAAAGGACTAGGAATTTTTGAAAATCTATATTTGTGTCATTGTCATAAGACAAGTGTCAAGGGTAGGTACTCGTACGTGGCACGTAGTTTCGATGATTCACATAGTCTTCCTGCGGCCTTTGGGGTGGTCTATGAGGGGCTGAAACGTACCGAAATGTGTGCGCACCCAACAATCCACTTGTCGTACGTAGTATTTACTGTTACTGATACTGCTTGCTAGGAAGCTGAACGACATACAACTGAATGCATACGTAACACGTGAGTCCACTTGCAATAAAAGCGTGTTGTAGAGAAGGCGAACCCTTCGAACACTCAACCCTCACGTCCGTCGCATAAAGGGCTATCGTTTAGCCTTCGACGGCGGTTAAAATATTTTGTCTTTTAACGGCCAGTTGTAATGTCGTCGCGTTTGTATTATGCAACGGCGTTTTTCCTCGTGGTCTTGGTGGTGGCGAGTGTGGAGAAGCAGGTCGCGATAAAAGCTGCTGCCAGCGGCGTGATAAGCATGCTAGCGGCGTGATAAGGAGGCCGCTAAGCGCCCGGGCGGTCCCCGAAGATGGATTGCTGTCGCGGGAAATCCACCAAGGCTTTCTTCCACTTCCAACGCTGCAAATCGGCTCGTGTTCATGCCGCACACGTTCCAACAGCTTGTGACAACTGTGATCTACAGCATTGATTCTCGGTCTTGAAATTAAAGTCTCTACAGAATATCTGTGGCGTTCTTCAAGTGAAAATTTTAAACTCCACTGAATACATGGCATTTTAGGTTTACATTCCTCAAGTGAACAACGGGACAGACCCTGGTAAAAATTGAATATTGTTGTGGTTTGTAATAAAAGGAATTTGAATGCCTACGACAAATCCTTGTTTTTGAGGATGTAAAACGTTCCCAGTTTGTAGTAGAGAATTATGGGGGAGGGCAACAAGTTTGTGTGTTTGACGTTGTGTGAGAGAGGGCTTAGAATACTGAAATTAGCGTATTTTATTTTCCTGCAAAAAAAGTCCCCTCAATTCATGTTTTCACAAGAAACTTAATCTTTCCTTCCTCAATATTGCATTACCTATGTTTTATTCAAACTCTTTTGACGTTTATCTGCTTGCTCATCCGGCTCCTTTGATAAAATAAGAACTTAATTCAATTTACGCTTTGACATTTCCGGTTTTTCTAATTTAACTGTTCGGCACCGCTCCTACGGGGTAAATATTTAACACAGACAAATGAAGATGCCGAGGAAGTATACGGATGGCAAGATGTGGCTGTTGTCGGAAGAAAATTACTTGATGAACTCTCTCTGCCACTTTGCTCTACTAGTAGCGCCTCGAGGCTTGAGACTCGGTCGTCGAGACTGTGGATGATTCAAGAATCGATGCAGCGAAACGCTAGAGGTTAGAGGTTGGAGTAGTTCGAAGAAAAGAGATACGAAGATATCGCGAAGAGACGGGGGTGGCGCACATATAGTTGCTGCCATAATTAATCGGCTCCCTTAAGAACAAAAGCAACCGGACAAAGGGCTGCTGCTGCTGGAAGAAAGCCTCGGGAGAGAGCGTCTGGTCGGTACGGACAAAACGAATAGCTCACTGCTGGCTTGGCACGGTCAAACTAACAGGCCGGCCACTTAATGTGACGCCCGGGACTCTCGTCGCCCACGACCCGAACTAGCCAGAGACGTTATTTCGAGCTGGTGAAGATCTAAGACCACCTCAACAACACCCCCCACCCTTTCAGATCCAAGGTCCAAAGTCGCAAACAGCAAAATAATACTGGTACATTCGACCGTAACCTACTTCCTGCGTTTACTCCAGACGTGGATGTTTGACCGAACCAGCGCTCCCTCCGGAATGCAATTAAACATTTAAACTTAAAGCCGTCGGAATCAACAGCTCGCCCTAACCGGCCGACATCAATGATGATGGCTCCATAAATACAGGCTGTAAGGCCTGTGAGGTGAAATTATTAAATGTCTTCGTCGTAAATTCCCACCACGCTTCCATTGAGGAAAAAAAAACCGTAGCTCCATGAAATTTGTCCAATATCCGATATCGTAATATCTTACTCCAGAGTTAGTGCTAGGTGAAACCGAAACGTTAGTGGCCTTAGTGCTTCTGGTGGATTGGATGCCGCAGGGGAACGATTTATGTGTAGTGGTATTTGTATTTATCACATCGCTCTGAAAACCCTGGCCGAAACATAACTGGTCCTTGGCAGGTTGGCAAGACGAACGCATAGGGCCGAGAAATGGCATGAATCAGACCGGTGGTGGCGGGCGTTAGTGCGTCCCACAGGGCCTCACACGCCACAGAGTTATGACACATCTTTATACTAATAAGCACCACACACACACCAGAATCTGGACATTTTACAAGCAGAGTACACGAACTTCAAATAATTCGAAAAAAAAAAACACTTGAACATTGAGGTCTTTGCTGATATCTATTATTAATAAAAGCACTATTCTCTATTTTGGGACAGTCACAGTGTGTGCTTCTGCCTCCGAAGATTATTTATTTGTGAGCTGGCGCACATTACCATTACGTGTCTTGAAATAGTCCTCCATCTGGTGTCTATCTGACAATGTCGCGCATAAACACCGCCAGCGCTTGCTCGTGCGTTTGTTCATCGTCCACTTAAAGCGCGCTTTGATTACAAATGTTATTGGCTTAATTGATTTCCATAAATAATTTTCGGGTCTGCAGTAGAGCTTATCATCAAAGTTACAACTACGTAAAGAGCCGAAACAAAAATAAAGACTCGCCGGGTAACGGTGGAACGTTAAAATGCCTGGTGTTATTTACACGATTCGTTATAAATCGTCCGCGTGCAAATTAAAGCACGCGCCGCCACTGCCTGCGAATTGCCGGGGAACACGCACCACCACCGAAAGGTATATAAAATATATCTAATTAACGGGACGTAGGGACATCGCACCAACTAATCCTCGCGAAACGCGTTCTTTATTGCACACACCCCAAGTGCACCTATTTTACTGTCAACTAATTCTCATTTATCACTGAAGCTTCATTTCTGTCTCAGTTTTCTGCGGCGCAAATTACCCTCTTGAGTACGAAACAAATGTTGTTGGACAATTTACAGTAATCCGTAAATGTAGAAGCGTTAGAAAGTCATTAAAAACCCCCTCTAATTGATCGTAGATAAAAGGTGTGTAACTTTGATCCTGGTTCTCGTCAACTTTAGATTGCTCTCTGTTTATCTGGACGGCACATGTGTCGCTGTGAGCCGTCAATCTCGAGAACATTGAAAAGCCATGTAAACCAAACGCCGGATGATGATCGCGATGCCAATCCGAAAATAGTCATACCTATATTGCTTGTTAAACGTGCTGGTTACTGTCAGGCTCAGCAACTCAAAGCAAGTTAAACATTGAAAATAGGACAAACTGTAGTCAAACAAACAAATGAAGTTTTTGATATTCTTCAGATTCCCAAAATACAATTATTGACCTTTTCCAGAAGATTCTTCTTTCTTAACTTAACAATACTTACCCTATACTCTGAAACTCAAATACTCAAAGGATAAGAAACATAATAACAAGAATATTACGGGCATTACGTTATGGTATAACAACTGTCCGAGTGTATATATTTTTTTTGATGAAAAGGTCCTTATTACATTACGTCTTCTGGGATCAGCGCTTGAGGGCGTAATGCGTCCGTTGGTCTGTTATTCCTCGCGCACCAACAACCCTTTAGCGAAACAATTTAATTATATTGATTGAATGACAGTCGATTCATTAGGTGTCATGCCCGGCTTTCTTCTGCTCCCTAACATTCTTTCACTGCCAGTAATAACACTAACAAAAGGGTTGATACAGATGTTGCCAAACACAAGTAGCCGTACGTGCAGATCTGAAATGAAATTTAAGCAGAACACTCAACGTCCCCTCTACCCTCTACTCCGAACACTTCCAATGTAGATTTTTCTTTTTAATTGTCCCGCGCGGAAAAAATCAACCCCCACAACAAGTCGCTTGTAATGATAATTTTTCCGTGTATCATTCCCTTGTACAGCCCAATAAGTTGATATTGAATAATGATAAGTGTTATTGCAAGGTCGTTCGGGAATTGCAAAGCGTCAGTCAAGGAAGGAAAAGGGGTGGCAAGATAAAGAGGCGCGGGTTGTTTACGCCGTCGGCTCCGGTAAATTTCATTAACATGGGGCACTTGACAAATGATAATTGGAGTAGCCATTGGTCACTCCCGAGCCTGTCACTTACCTATCGTTCGACGGCGGCGGGTCCATTTGGTGCTTGAGCGGACCGAGCTTGAGGTCCAGGCCAGCGTTTCGTGGCACTTGTAGTTTATGCATGCTTACTTATTGGCCATGTTCGTGATTTATGTCCGACTGTGTTCGAGCTTCGGGCACCTTCAATGAATCAATCCGTTAATAGTGAAGCGTTCACGCACGCACACACCGCGCAGCCAATGAATGGCGTTCGTTATGTAACGCTTGGACTTTGCGATGAATTAAGATAAGTGAAGGAATTGATTGGTTAAAATTGCGATAGAGAAATTTATTTCAGAAGAAAACAAAACTATACATTTATGATTACAAATTATGATATCATCTTTATGATCTGTTGCGGACCACATTTGGGTGATTCAAAAATCAATATTTATTTATTCTGATGTGAAGGGTGATTAATCAGGAAGAAAAGGGTTGTCAAATGTAACGATGACAAGTCATTGGGTGAACTTGGTACACACTTTGCCCGAGGGTAATTGTACCAGTTTAACAGAACGACGAGGCAGTCTCTTCTTTGTCAATTAAATTACTTCCATCAACAATATTTCACCCTAGTCGTCCTCGGCAATGGAAATTCCACAGGCAGCAGGCGCGCTCGCTGTGTACACAAAGATCAAACACTACTGAATAGTAATCATCGTTATTACTCGTGTTTCACGTCGAGCGCGGGACAATCATCAAGAAGGTATCATTGAAAAGCCAAACCCAAACAACCTAAGGATTATTATATAATGCAGCTTTGTGGTTCTTTATCATTATGGCGCTTATATCGGAATTATTAGACGTCGATACAATATGCAATGCATGTACTTGTATTCGACGGCTAGTTACGATGGTTTCGAACATCGGCCATCCATCTATTGCGCATGATTGACGGTCGTGCAGGTATGTTAATATAAATATTGACGTGATAAATTTACGTGACTGTTGGTTAATTACCTATACGTACAATTTGTTAAGATATGCACGGCCGGCAGAACAAGAAGGAGAGTGATTACCTGATTGCGCCTTGCAGTTTCTTCTCTTGTGGTGCTGCAACTGCAGTTGCAATTGCAACCGTTTCATTCTGGCTAAGACCGAGGTTAGGCATGGGCAGGGAGGGATGTGTGAATGTGCACCAGAATCCAGCTAGACAAGTCGAGAAGATCTTCGGTATAAATCGCGCTTGAATACATGCCGCGTGGTAACTAAACAGGTACTTGTTTGTTTGCATGCATGTAGGTATATATTGGTACAGTACACACAGGTGGATAAACCAACTTTGCGGCGCTTGCTCGCGCGTCGTCTGGCCTGACACGCCGAACAACTAGCTAAGTTAATTAAGCAACTAACTAAATGGCTTCTTAAGCAATTAGCCCGAGGTGCATTGTGTGTGTCTTGTAAATTTACGAGTCATGTGAATTCAAACCAGACTATAATTGTAATACGTGTTTGCCTCTTCGCCTGTTCGGTTTGCGGGCTCTCACCCATATAAACACGGCAAGGAAGAGGGCGAGCAAAACAGAGCCGAACTACACCTTGGTACTTACAAAAGGTCGGGAAATGTGATTGAAATTTGAACGTGGTGAAACATGTTTCTCTAAATTATCCCAGAATTGAAATAAATATTTATTTTCACATTCCTCTTATTCATGCTTACAAAGGTCCTTCTAGATCCTTCTGTACAACCTTCTAAACATTTTTCTACTCCGCCATGTTCCATGTCTGATGACCTGAGTGCCGGCTACACTTTATGGTCAGTTGGGGTCTTTCGAGTACAAGCTTTTGTTCTTGTCGCAATAATGGCTGTCATCAGGTCCCTCGTTCTTGTAATTAGGTTTTTCTTCTTTTCCTTGGCCTAAGTTCTGCGTGCTACGTTCGTTAAGGTCTTTGAGTTATTGGAACCTTATGTAAGCTCTCACGGGATATAGGTCCTGCTTCTCAAACAAATATTAACCTCAGTACGCTTCAAAACGTAGTGTCATTCGCGTAATGCGTTAAACGAGAGTCGTTAATTTTGGGAATCACGACAGTTGTCAGTCACGTGCCGAAACGTTTGCGCACTTAGTGGTTTTTTGCGCGGGGTGTCGCTCTGGCTGCTTACTGATGACGACTTCTAGTGCAAACGCCCTTAAAATGCTCGAAACAATTACAAGATTTAATTAAAACTGCGAGCCTGAACGTTTGCGTCTGGTGGGAGTCATCTATCACCGAACGTGTCTCGGCATTCTTCCGCCTGTGCACTCTTCTAGTCGCCCTTTTCCCAATTCACTTCTTGTTTCCTCTAAAAGTATATGCAATGTAAATTTATGCGGAAGGAACGTATATATTTTTTGTTGGTAGTTTACGTGAAAATTGATAGAAGTCCTATTCCAATTTTGGAATCTCAAAGACCTGAGTTGCTTAATAAGCTCTATACATTCCAAGTCAACCAAGTGCTTCGACCACGGTGGAGTCAAGCATGCTGCTTGTCACCGTCAATATCAATCTAAGACAATACACCTCGCAACAACAGTCACAACCCTTCCAACTGTCACGTGTCACACAAACGGCGCGGGAATTCCAAGACTGCTTGGAAGTCCTCGGACTACAGAGCACTGGGGCGCCACGTCAAGTCGGACATTGCAATGACATGACAATGCCGGCGTCAAGAGCCTGCAGACGTGCTATATGCGATATCTGATACAAAATACACTGGTAGTATCACAACAATCTTCTCCGAGCTCCACCTCGAATGTCGATAATAATTAGTCGTTCTCCTTCGACCAGCTACAAAACTCTTCAATGTTATTTAATCATATCTCTGGTTAGTACTGGGGTCTTACATTAAAATTTCTTAGGATGTATGCAAGTTGGATTCACCTGGACTAACCAGTCGTATCGCACGTACATCTTGCTGGTATGGTGCTGCCTTCCCGATCGAAATGGCAATTGTAATTAGTCTTTGTTTATGCACTAGCTACATAAACAATCCGTGGTTTGTGTGAATCGTGGTGCACACACAGTACGACCAAGGAGGGCCCGATGTGCTGGAGGTGATAAAACAATGCCGCACGTTTCGGTGGTGTTTGCGTGCCGCATTGCATGTTCTAACGCTATCCCTTTTCGTTTGTCGTCCTAGGACAGATTTAGTATTGGATGGCGTGACCTTTAGCCAGAGACCAAACGCTTCTAGATTCTATACTAACTACGAAGACCAAGTACCACTTTACAATAACAATAAATAAACTAAATAGTAATTAACTACAAAAATATAATTGTAAAACCACTCTATTTTCGTAAGGACTTTGTAGGACATGTGCTCTAACTAGTACTAGCAGAAAAGAGATCAAAACAAGTCCTGTCTACACGAATAAGCTTAAATTGTCTCTGTTGATAGTTTTCTCTATCTGCTGTCTTCATCGTGTAACAACGTGTAATTGCGCGAGCAATAATAGTTTTCTAGGGTTCGTGTAAGTCCAACCTCGTGTTGGCAACGAGCGTCATTATCAATTCCATTCATCTCGGAGTAAATCACCACGCGCCCGATTATAAGTTTTCAATAAGTAGAAAGTTTGCTCTGCTCACGTGCATATCACACGAGCAAAACGAAGTGCACTGGAATATGACCACGAAGTGGACATGGTTTGGTATGAAAACCCTCGCACGCCTATCATTATTTCGTTCTAGATAAGCACACCGTGAACAACAAGAAAAATGAACATTATTATTATTAACTGGCATTATAGTTATTATCGCCACACTCACATTGGGATTACATTACATGAAAAGTACCAAAAATGCGAGTGGGGTTAAGGTAATTCAATGTCAAAAAGGCGCCATGCCAACACGTGAACGCATTATTCACATGTGACTAGGACAACTCTCCGGAGTCCCACCGTGATCGAAATGATGGAATCTTTTAACCGCCGAATGCGCGGCTGGGGGGAGATAGCCATGATTGAAGGTGTATCATCCACTTCAATATTCCAGCCATTGGTTTCACCCGAATTGGCGTGCCAGCCAAAGAGATACATTATGAAACAGTTTGTGGTATTTTTATTGGCATCTAAATACGATGCATCGTGTAGTACTAGTCTTTTTATCCAGGTTGGGGTAGCTTGAAATAAAATGCTGTAACGCTGGAATAATTGACGATCTATAGGGGACAATTTGCGGGAGTAACACTCTTTTTTGTGCATCGTAACATTTGTTTTGACGCCCCCGGTTTTTACTTTGCAAGTGTCAAGGATCCTATATCCAGGATCTGAAGATTCAATCGATGATAATTGCTTGTGAAGTGTTATGGATGTTCCTTTTATACACATGGCTTGAATACTGCTTGTACTAAATAAAAAATATTGAAATTGTATTTGAGTGTAGCATGTTATTGACTATCTATTAATGTATACTTACGGTATAGTTGTTGTTTTTTTAAATTAGCCAGGGATCCAAACTCAATAAGTGCATGTTGTACAGCCGGCAATCATAAAGTCTGAAAATATCATCACACAGCGTCGCATGCGGCATGCACTGCGCGGGATGACAGAGTCCGTGTGGTGAGCGCCTCACAGTCGGCGAAGACGAGAGGCCGCAGTTAGTGGCCATTTGATCGACTAAAGTAGTCGCTTCCTGGATGCATTGCGCATTGGCTTAGTGGCGTATGCAGATACTGCGGCCACTTAAACGCGGCGCGTTTTTACAAGTGCGCGACGAGCGAATGTCACGATCTCAGCCAGAGAGTCGGAGGCGAGTCACGACTCCTCGAGCGACGGGGGGGCGGCCGGCGGTGGCTCGAGGCGAAGGAGCTCTATGCTTGCCTACCGATGGCGACCTCGGCGTACATCACATTTGATGCGGTCTTGCTCCGCATCTTTAGATACGCTCCACACATGAACGGTTTTATTCGTATGCCACGTATATGCGGGTTAATCGTCCCGAGGCGCTGGTCTATAATCTAAGCGCGTTCCGTGCGCACCGGCCAGCGCTTTTTTAACCGCCGCGAGGCCCGTGAGAGATCCGCGCGGACATTCTACCAAGTACACGTGTACGTGCATGCGTTTTTCACATAAGTGCATATTAAGACTTGCGATCAACTTTCGCATTTGCGAACGATGGCTTCTTTCCTTAGTCGCGCATATTGCATGTTGGGTGGGGCCGCGATCTATTCGTCTTTAACCTTTTCATCTGTATGCGGCGGCGGCTAGAGAACTGTGCGTACAAACCAAACGCAGCTTAAGACATGATGAAGCTGCGCTAAGATTACATTTTATGAACATTCTACAAGTGAATTACGACAACATATTGATTTTAAAGATCACAAAACATACAATATTTGTTATTAAATAACATTTAAATATCAGTATTTGTTTACTTTCCAACAAATAAGATTAAAATTTTTTTCTTTAAAAAATTGCACCCTGTCGTATCTACCACATTTAATTTGCGAAACTGACACTTTAAATAACTTATGTGCGCCTACAGCGAGCCTGTCGCTTGTCGCAGTATATTTTTATAAGCAACCCCAACGACTACGCTGCCACCTTCACCCCAATGATAAATGACCGTCTACAATGTCAAAGAAGTGCCTTATAGTGCATCGCATGTTTATATTAATCTAATCTAAATCAATCTGCATCTGACATAAACAGACAATTTTTGCTAGAAACAATTTGCAACGCTCTGTATGAGTAAATGATCTCTGTACGAAGTCTTGAGAAACCATGACTAAAAACTCCCCGCAATGTCTTCAGCCAACAGCAGGATCTAAATGAAAGTATTACTTAACAGTACTCAATCATCGTTCAGATGCTATTAAAATGATATCAACATAAAGATTTTATCTGATGTCCGTCTTCAGTGTACTAGCGTACATCGTGCTTTGTGCTTCTTCAAATCCTAAGTTTTTTTTAAGTTTAACGTTCACGAGTAAATGTCTTTCAAGCATTCGGTAGAGGCTCGAAACGCTCATCAAAAATTATTACAAAACTGTCACCGCGTATTTTTCCAAACGCTCGGGAATCGTTCGGCTCGTTGATATATGTTAGCAGTAAGTTGGAGATTTGTGAGTGAACGTGTGAGACAATAAAATTTTGATAGATCTACGTCCTGAGCGCTTCCATCAACGCAGTAAGCGCAACCGCAGTACACCGGAGTGTTTTAAAGTCTTGAGGTTTACTCATTACAGCGAAGGATCATTAATTAACTTGATTTTTACCTTTCTGCGAGTGATGTGCGACGTGTAGTCATTAAAAGGATCGATAAAAAATTAAGTAACGCATCAGAAACCAGTACTTGAAATAAAACATTGACTAGTTTATTTTAATTTTATGGCTTCTATCTTTAGTTCTTCTGGTATTGTCAGTTATTGGTCGAGTAAGGCACGTTCGCAATCAGACGTACAGAGTGTCTGGTTCGACACCCCCGACGACGAAACGAGGTTAGAACTATTAATTTTTATTTGTGTCTCGTGTCTGTCTTAGTCTACAAGCAAGTCAGGGAACGACAGCGAAAACATTAATACAATAACATTTTCGCATCTACTACTGCTGCGGCGTCTTCCGGGAAAAGAACAACGCGAGGGTGTTTTTGTCTGTGTGGTCGTGCGTGATCCTGCTCCACATCGGGAGGGTTCATTCCTTGAACTTTGCGAGTAGTAGCTCTTGCTTGCTTGGTGGTCAGATCAATACTCAATTATTGGCGCTTGATAGACCGTGTTTCGTTTGATGGCCAGCTAATGCCGCATGCTGGTCGTTAGCTCGCGTGGAAATGAGAAACTAGTTCTCGAAGCTTCGGAATCGAAACGAGGAAAACGCGTCGTCGCATTAATGATCTTTGACCGAAGCTCGCCCACACGATGTGCGATAGTAGAATTTGCTGCTTTCAATTTCAATCGGTGTTGCGTATTACATATTGCATGTTGTTCGTGTGGGATAACAGCGAAGCGTGAGTAGCGAATGTGTGCATTAGTTATCTGAAGAATTGATGCCATAGGACGCGTCTAACGAGCATTGGCTTGATAAGCAAATGTTGCTTCTATCTAATTACTTCTTCTGAGTTATTTATTACGTATCCTTAAGCGGGTGTGAGGTGCTATTGCAAAATTTGTCAACTTTTAAATGGCAATGCTTGTTTTTATAGAACTTGTTGTGTAATATGGTGTAGGACACAATGAGAAGGATGCGAGAACATATATTGCACATTTGATAGGGGGACGATGGCGTCGGCGACGAAGCAGAACGTAATGCACGGGCTAGATGACCAGAAGACATTTACCACGGTTGACGGAAGGAGTATATCACCTCTACGAGCAGAGTTATGGGACCCTTGGGCGACTGACCCACCCGTTCATCTGCCAGACTTACAAGGCGATCGCTCCGCCACCTTGAGGCAATTTAGCGTCTTCTCTATTGTGCATGCCATTTTTCAACTTTTAATCATTTATTTAATGATACTGCTTGAACTCGAGCGCGATATGCGTGCCCGAATCGACTTTCTCTTTGGTGCATCAAAGTGTTACTAGTTCTACTACTACTAGAAATCATTTTAATATACATTATGACTACCTACCTCACTAAAAGCTTCCTTGACAGTGTATTTATCTATCTCTACGAAATTGTTGAAATCGTGGAATTGGGAATGTTCAATGACGTCTATTATGCGTTTATGTATATATAATTAATCGCTTAATCACACGGTGGGTGAACGTGAAATTCCATAACGATCATCGCCATTTATCGTTTTCTCACGCTCCCACTGCTCCATACTGTTTGCCTGCACGACGATTACGTGACGGCTGGTGATACAAAAATCAGATTGTTTTTCACAATTCGTATTTATAGAAAGTTATCCGGAACATTATCGCGCGCCGACGCATATCGCCCGACGCTCCGAATGCAATAGACAGAGTAGCATGCAGGAAGGGCGATCTGCAAAACAGCAAACATCGCGCAGCAGGAGATGTGGGTGAATTGAAAACATTGCAATTCTCGGTAAACACCGCCGGCGATGTCTATTAATGGCAATGCTTCCTAACTCTTCAAAAGCATAATCAGCCACACCTGAAACAATCCACAAGCAAAACTGTGGTTCTTCTTAATTAACTTTTGGTTCAACTTTGGGTAATTCCAAGAGTTTCGTACAATCAAGAGGTTATTCATCATGATTGCTTTTTTTTGTAAATCTTACTTGTTCTTGGTGTTAGCAAGCAGTCGTTACGATTGCAGAACGATTTATCATAAGTGTGGATTACGGTGCGGAAAAGAATCGGACGGAACAAACAATTCCTGCTGGCGACGAAATGAAATATGTCATCCGGCGGTCGCATTTGTCCATATAAACACACCCCGCAGAGGACTACGCGGACCATTACTCACCACGGGGCGACTATCATAAGTCGGATGCTCTGCAGTCAACAAGGGTCGTCGGCAATCGTCGAAATTGGCCACTTTTTCCACAACCTCTACGCTTCCACGATGACAGATATGTGTGGTTAATAAATCGGAAAAGTGTTGTCGTTTCTACACCACATACAATCTCAACGAAATCTTCTAGTTGAAGGTGCACTGTTTTTCTTCGAAGAAGACGAAACAAAATTTATCAGAGCATTAGACACACGTGCATTGGTCTGCGGAGGAAAAAACTTGAAAAACATAATTATAATTGAAGCGTTCGTCGCTAACACGTACCACCTTGTTACGTCATAAGAATGCGGTGTTTTTTTTTATCAACCGCGCACGAATCCACTCGGTAATAACACGCGGAGCGCGAGAGGCGCGCGTCTTCACATTCAGCATTCAACAATTGATTAACATGTAATGACTAAGTAAAAACGCATCGGCGCTACTATTAGAACGGCATTTATAATATGGATGCCTGGATGCCGGCGCAACGTGACATTGAAAATTGAACATGACGACCCAGGCGGAAGCGGGAATTGGGGGAGCAGAGCAGCAGCATAAAAAACGCGTTTTGGAATCGCGAGTGAAATGTTTGTTGATATAGCTAAAGCCCCGACAATTGCGGATCGACAACTGCATAATAGGCGCACAGTGAAAAACGCCTGCTCACTGCATGCCCCAAGGGTGAATCCCCCATTTTACTCTCATACAACGCCGTTACAATGTAATGCGTGGTGTGTCCATTTCGTAAAGTGTTATGGTTTCGATGTATAAAAGAACCCACTAAAACATTGGGGTTTGAACGACATCTACCCTCTACCCTCTATCAGATGCCCCAGGGGCCTAAAAACTAGGTTAGTGGTATACTTACTTCTAGACTATGTCTTATAGATACCTACGTAGAAGTAAATTTAAAAGTTTTGTGTTAATTTTTATTAATAAAATACCTAAGTTGAAGCGTTACCTATAAGAATTAATCATAAATTATTTACTTAGATGCGTTATCTGAATCTATTTCCAATGTCGTGTCGAGCCAGACTACATAACTCACCGCATGACTAATCGAATCGCAGTAATGCACATGGCATGGTCGCGGTAATGAATATGTTTATTAATGAAAACGCTTGATTTATCATGTTTTACCTTTCGTTGGACCATAGAGGTTCTGCCATCGGTCGCCTGCATCGCATACAGCTTGCCACTCGCCGATTAAGAAAGCTTGTTTACATAAAAATAAAATCCAATTATCCGTCCTGGACATGCACCATGCGCGGGCTCCTTCCAAGATGCCGTGTGCGAACGTCATTTATTAACGTTACGTTGCATTAGCATCGCGCATCGGCTGGCTTCATGTGTGTGGCCAAGAGCAGGAATTGGGGCATGCAACACGAGAGTCTGTGATCCACAAGCACGAACATCTTCCCCAGACTTTTATATTGATCTTTGATTGATATTTTCAGTTCAAATTTTTGTTATTTAAGTTTTCAATTAAATATATAGAGGGTGCTTTAAGGAAAACGTGTCTACCATAGCAAAAACTTCAGTCCAGATTCAAGATAATTGCTCTAGGTTTAGATGATTATCCATATCTTCTTGAGTCACACAAACTCATTCCGGTTGGTTATCTCCTTGTGTGCCAGTCTTCCAGTCATAAATACACACTACGCGTGGTGTGCACGTATGATTAATGATTCTTGTTTTGTTCGGCGCATCTCTAAGCCTTCAAGAGCGGGTATATTGCTTGAAGATGAATGTCGAGCGACGATGTGTTGACTGTTCATATTTGACCGTCATTCTGCTTCTTTCCGCCTTGAAAGAACACCAAACAGTCAGTGCTGGTGCAATTTCTGCCTACAACAAGCTCAACTCACAGAGGGAGTTTGCGGTTCAGCCGAAAAACGAAGCAGTCTGAGACTGAAACAAAAAGGAATGACTCAGGAATGAGTACAGCGTAACTTTCAATTTCATTTCCATTCCATGCGGCTTCCGTGCGCGAAACTTCCTAGTTATTCAACAATGAATTCACTAAGGCCTGGTGTGCTCCCAACTTTACCACAAAAACTAATAAACGCGTGCATAATTGACGTCGCTAATTTCCTACACTTAATTCGACTTGGTGGTACCTTTACAACCTGTTACTGGGAGATGCCAATCGATCATATTTGTGAGCATATTGCGTTTTGTATGAATATGATAATGCTGTTTGTTTTGAATCATAATATACGAGTTTATACTGCAAGCTCTGCTGGACCTCATGCTGATCCTGCCGGCGAGGCCCGAACTCAACACACATAACCTCACCTTCTCATTATCAATTACCCGTATCTTAACGTGCGCATAAATAACACCAAGCACACCAAGTCCATACGGCTATATACACTCATGCGAGGAAGATTCTCATTATATCTGTATGAAATATGAGGCTAATTGATGAAATAAAGTTGTTTTCGTTTCAAATATAATCCGTACATGTTTATTACCAAGAGGTAGGATATTTGCAGAATTTATTTACACAAATATTAATGTGTTATTGGTTCGTTATTTAATTCTGATCATTCCTGTGGTAAGGACGACGTAAAAAAGAAATAACCCCATGCGTGGTTTTCAATTAATAAATAGTATCGAGACTATGCACGAGTGAATCCTGACAGCAGCGCGGATATGTGATTTGTCATTGATAGATGATCCGGACCATTCATCACCGGTCGAAGCAAGTAGTCTCGAGGCGGTGCGCGCGCTTCGAGGTCCTGTTTGTGCTTCTGCCCGGGCTGACCAATCTAATGGAGTGGAAAATGCGCAATGGAATTACAGATTCGAACATTTCCAAGCACTTAAATTCTTTCGATTCCACAACGTCCATCAACATCACGAATAAAATCTTCTAATAAAATATTCTAAAATATTTTAATATTTGCGCTTACGTAATTCTTGGTAATTATTTGTATTTCTTGAATTTCTTTGAATGCATATCCTGTTGACTAATTTGTCATATTAGCGGTGACACACGATTGATCAAGTCGGTGAGGTAAAGTTCCGGAAAAAACGACGCGAGTCTGTCGCGCGTGAGTATTTATTACGCGTAATTACTACTACAATATTTCTGCTCATTAGTAATGCGCCGCGTAAAAACACGGCGCATAACCGCGTGGAGGTCAATCAACATGCCGCGCAGTGTGAACCGTCATCCAGCATCCGTTTGCTTGTGCGAACTATTCATAAATTCATAATTGCAGTATTAAAAGTTGCAATTTCCAGTGAATCGATCCGATCATAATCGAACTTCATTCAGCATCGTCGTTCTATTGAAGTTTGAGGTGAAATATTCTAATGAGGCTTGAGCATGAAGATATTGCGAGCATAATTAAAATCCGAGGTCAGATTATGCGGACTCCCAGGTGCATTTTATGTGCTCGCACACATAAATCAGCATGAACTTTACTCCTTCGCTTTCGTCAAGACACAGTTGGCATTTTGATATTTTTCATATTTATAAAACGCACGGTTTTATCTACAATTTTAACTCTACAAGTTGTTATATATAGTCTATAGTATCCTGCAGTTTTTAAGGGTGTTCTTTTGAGTCTACCCCCCTACGTTTGAGGATGTTTTGCAGTGGATGCTTTAGTCTGATTTGGCTCGACTTCCTTTTCGGACGGCTTCAACCTGTGCTCTGTAATTAAGTATCCTATTCATTAAAATGTATTAAGTTTTATGAAGCATATTGAAAGCGAGCACCAAAGCGCGGATGGTTGGGGATCATCCATGTTATGCACTCTATTTACCAGCGAAAAAGAAGTGAAAATCGACGCATACTGCGATTTGTGGAGGGTTTTCGTTTGAATCAACGGAATTCGACGATTCAATGCGGATTTGAATAGGACTTTGAGGCCAAATATTTCAATTACGCAAATGGACATTCATCTCAAATTTATCATTTGACCTTCCATCAAAGTTTCACTTTATACGACTGAAATCAAAAATGGTTTTTTTTACACTTTGTGTGCACTTTTCATCATCTATGACTGTCTGAACAAAGGTATGAATGGTTTGTGTTTTTATTTTGGGGGTAAATGTTCACTTTTGATCCCCGACATAAAACAAATTTAACGCTATGGTGTTTAAAATCGTGTGGAAGAAAAAATCACCCTTGGAAAGTTTGTAACTTCACGTGTTACAGTAACATATTGTTGTTTCATTGTGTGTGATGGTGATTGGTAGGTTGCGAAAGAAGCACGACACTAGCAGCGGTCGCTGCCGCCGCCATCCATCACCGGGGCGCGCTAATGACACGCTAAACACACGCAAGCGGGGGTGGCAGTGTTCTTACGTCGCGTTGCACGCGCGCAAACCCTGCGAGTAATTAATGTATTCGCGAGCTGGCGGCGTGTGAAATACAACTCAACACCAGCGGAGTGACTCCTAATTATTTTCGATCTCGCCCTTTTTGCACCCCCGCCGGACGGGGGTGAAGAAAAGCGCCCGATTACGTCTACGCAATTTACTTTTGTCACTCTCGCTTAAGTGTTCAACGCGCCGGCGTTTAATTTGTCATTAATTTACTTTCTATGACAAACCACATTAAACTGTCATGTTAACTTTGTATAACAAGATATCATCAACTTTATCTACTTACTTGGCTATAAATTACTTACTGCAAAGTGTAACAAATTAAAAAAAAATTTCAAGCTTTTGCTTCATAATTTGTTAAAGCATTTTACGTGTAAATCAAAAGTTTATAACCGAAGAGGTATCAATGTGACCTTTGATGAAAAATGATTCATGCACGTTTGGAAGATGTCATAGCGAAATTTATTAGACACAAATTAGCACCCTAATAAAGATTTATCTTGATTCTTGCGTTTTGTTGCGCGATTCGAACGTCTGTCTGCATTCGATCCGTGATATAATCATTATGTGCCGTGGCCGCGACTAACGGACATTGCGTTGCTGTCATGATGCGCAGCGCCGCGCGGTAATAAATTCGAAAATTACATCGTGCCCCAATTATTTTCTCGCACCACTGGCTGGACGCATACATTACACGACTCTCGGTCGCAATTATTTGTAATTGTCTCTGCGCGCCTCTCCTTCGCGGCGTAGGCAATCATATGTATGATCGCGAAACGAAGAAGACACGCAACGCGAAGAACACGTTCACGCGTTGTTTGTTTCTTCTGCTTTTATTTTTTTGCAATAAAAACGATGGCTGAAATCTTGCGTTTGTCGTCTTGCTTTGCTAGGTTTCTACTTAGGCCCGATTGTATTTTTGCATACAAAGTGTTAAAAGAAATATCTGGAATAAAAAAATTGTCATTGTGGTTTTGAGGTTAAATTTGTTGGTGTGTGAGTTATTTGTATCGCTCGGTAGGAAGGTGTTTGCAGAATTATTGTCTTCTTTCTGGTGTGGTGTTGAAGACGTTCCAAAGTCGGAAGTAGAAGTATGGTGCTGGCAATCCTGCTTAGAAAGTCCCGGCGAAGCGTGGCGTTAACAGCACGCGGTCTCGGACAATAGTAACTTTCCTGCACTGCACACGACTTAATGGAGAGACTTCTTCGCGCATGCTGGACATCGACTGGACGATTCCGACGATTTCGAAACACGCTGCCCGCTCATTGTTCGCGCACCGTCGTACGTAACAATGCAAATGTGGATGCAAAGTGCCGTGCGGAACGCCATCGTTCATTTATGCAATCGTAATTTTCTTTTAATTAGAACATAAAAACCTCGGAAAAGAAATGGTCTTGTCGTTTCCGCATTTATAGCCGTCTACATCAAAATGGGTAGGTTTAGATAGTTGATAATGATAGATAGTTCTAATAACATAACCTAAAAAATTGGCTATGCAAAATTCTATTAATTCCAACGGAAAATCCGCATGATAGTAGAAATGAGCGTGAACGTAATGTAGGACGAAATGTATCACATGTCATGTCATGATTATTTTCGCGTTAGACGTGTGCACCGCTTTGATAAGCATGAACATGTGTGACGGCGGCCATGGTGGTGGCGCTGCGATAGCTCTAATAATGTTTGATTAAAGGTGCGCGTCGAGCGTCATGCGCGCGATTATGTCCATCTATTTAAAGTTTCCGTCCAATCAGGGAAATTGTTTAATTTCCGGCGCGTTCACATGAGGCGATCACGACAGCTCCTGCGCCAACAACTCGCATGAAAGTTTAGACACTTTCGTGTCGCGTGATCGTATGCAACTATGTACGACCATCACCCTCCTATCACCTTATCGACTGCGTGCGCTTGCCAGCGACACGAATGGGCCCAACCTGAATCCTGCCACACATATCGAAGGCATGGACACCAAAACCAAAAGGTGTTATTATCCTTTTGAACGCAACAACCCAACAAAACTCAACTAAGTTTCTCACCATTCGGCAAACCATTTTTGAAAGTTGCTGATTCTATTAAAACATCAATTTTTAAGTAATTTTTTTGCGTTATGGGTGTGATTCTCACGTTTTTGCACGAGAAATAATTGCTCTTTGGTCGGCAAATCTTTAATTGGTTTGCAACCGCACAACCTGTCACTCTCCGCTTCTCTTTCGTCGCTCAAAGCACAATTTTGCAAGCAAACTGACATCTTAAGCTATCGCTGGACGACAGCTGTAGGTGTAGCAACAAATCAAAATCTATCTCGGTCCAAAATCAGCGACAAATCAACCGGGGAATAAACAAGTCAACGATTCTGGTTATATAATTAGATTGAGAACGTTTGGCGAAGAAGGAAATTTAATGAAACAACTGTTTGGTGCAGTTTGAACAGTTATGTTAATGCGTCGACACAATGTGGGTGAGGATCGAAGGAATCGAGTCCACCTCGGTTGGCGATCATTAAACTGTCTTGTCCGTCTGATGGCTCAAGCCCAGTCGGAGAATCCGCTGCAGGGAATGCACGCATTGCTCTCTCGGAGCCGCACACATATTGTCTGATTCGATTGCAGCGGGCATTGTTTTAAATCATCATGTTTAGAAAATTTTCTACAAAGTGTTCTTCTTGCGATTTGCGGTTTACAACATGCTGTAGGTGTGTAGCAGTGTGGCATGTTTGTGATTTGTTGCTATCCTGTATTTTATTAATCAATTTCTAAATGTACATATAAAAGACTTGTTAGGCATCATACAACCAGCAGGAAAAGAGAAGAAGAACGCAAGCTGCAAACGCAAGCACGTAAACGACGTTCGTTACATTACATGAAGCGTAGAAGCCCTAAGGGTGACCGGATTGCTAAATGTTATTCCGCACACAATGGGCAGAGCTCAATTATTTTTTCACGCTGCATTGTTTATAATAATTCGATCAAAACAAGAACTCGAATATAAATTCAAAAGCATAAATTGAAGTTGCATCAACAATTTTTTTAAATTTTCTGCACTAAACATCAAATATCTTCTACACTAGATGAGTCGTGCTTGTGATGTTACACACACAGATAGTTTAACTCATTACCTATCAAATGGTGTAAAGCAAATTAAAATCTTAAGGGTGTTTGATATCGGCAATTTCAATTTTAATTTGGGATGCGGTCATTCTATTGTTCCGTAAGTAGTAGGTACATGGAAAGTGCACTAAAAGTCAAATATCTTCTAAACCGGATGAGTCGTGCAAATAACCTTTTTCTCACATATAGCTTAACTCATTACCTATCGATTGATGTATAACAAATTAAAACCATAGGGTTGTTTGATATCTAAAATTAAAATTTTAATTTGCGACGCAGTCATTCTATTGCTAGGAAAGAAGTTCCAAAAAATGCACTAAAAGTCAAATATCTTCTAAACCAGAAGAGTCGTGTTCATAACCTTTTACTCACAGATAGCTTAACTCATTACCTATCGATTGATGTATAACTAATTAAAATCATCAGGTTGTTTGATATCGGCAATTTGAATTTTAATTTGCGACGCAGTCATTCTATTGCTCCGTAAGAAGTACATGGAAAGTGCACTAAAAGTCAAATATCTTCTAAACTAGATGAGTCGGGCACGTAATTTTATACTCACGGATAGTTTAACTCATTATCTATAGAATGGCGTAAAGCAACTTAAAATCTTTAGGGTGTTTCATATCGGCAATTTCAATTTTAATTTGCGACACGGTCATTCTATTGCTCCGTAAGAATAACATGGGAAATGCACTAAAACACAAATATCTCCTAAACCTGATGAGTCGTGCTTCCAATCTATTTACTCACAAATAGTTTAACTCATTACCTTTCGATTAAGGTATAATAAATTAAAATTCTAACAGTGTTTAAAGTCGAAAATTACGATTTTAATTTGTATATTTTTAGTTTCTTAAGAAATATGTACCTAATAATAAATTTTCTATATAATTCCATTTCATGTATAGTTGTATCTATATTTGTAGTTGTAGGTGCGTTAGGTTGATGTGATTTTTATTTCAAGACTCACGCTTTTCTTGGATTTCGTAGATGGTTTCTAATGGTTGGGAATCGACGCTGAAATCAAGCAATATAGCAAAGACCACACGATGACCTACAAAATTGCGTGCGCAAACGACGACTGCGTTTTGCAGCTAAAGTGCATTCGTCGCTGGTAATCACAATGCAAATTGTATTTTAATGCCACTCGAAAAGCAATAATATCGACAGGCAATAACAATAACAAACGCAATTTTACTACTATCACAGTGTATTGGCGTATCGATTGATTTTGCACACCAGAGAAAAAAAAACACTCAATGTTTACTGATGAACCCTCACCGCACTTTCAATCGCAACAATAATTATTGCAATGGAATTCGTTGGCAATTAGCCATAAAACTAATTTGTCGATTATTAACCAATAAATGCAACTGGATGTTGTTCGAATTCAAATATGCATAACTACAACTTCTTTTTATATTAAAAACAAGGATAAACAAACAGTTAACTTAATTGCTAGTTACGTTAATTGATATGGAATAGAGAAAACAAATTCGGTAGTGTTTGATCTAGTCTTATCTTTGGTTTTAACCAAAAGGTTAGCAAAAATACCAAATCCGTCGCCATGTGACTCAGTGATAACACATAGCTTTTGTTTTGTTGAGTTGTCGTTAAGCTCGTTGCATAATTATTAGATTCAATTTCACTGTCATTATCATACTGTGAAGCCAACGAATGATATATGATTGAACAGCAATATAATATAAGCAATAACTGTGCCATAGTGCCAATAACTTTCCAATATATTCGGTTGATTAAGATTAAGTTAATGCGTGTTAAAGCTGACTAATCTGTGTTCACAATGATAAGCGACATTATTGGTTGGTTTAAGTCAATTGTCACTGTCACACATGTACAATATCGATTGTTCCACTCCACTGCTGGTAGCAGATTGATAGTTAGTTTTTTTTTGTCGCCTTGAGCTGCTAAACCTCAAACAACAAAAACAACGTCAATTGTCGTGATGTTTAGCGACCCGAAACGAGAGCGGGAAAACGAGCCGTTAATCCGATGGTACTCTGGTCCAAGCCATTCTAGCGGATTGACGCGATCATTAAATGGGAAAAAATCCGCACGCCCTGTCGCCCGCTTCCTCGTCGAATCCGACTTTCTTTCTTTCTTTCCGTTCGGTTGGATTTCTTAACATAGGGAGCAAATTCCATGACCTGCTTTTTGCATTCCATGCTTTCAAACTGAGCCCAACCAACATGCTGCATTCCCTATTATGTAATCGATTTTACGAAAAGCATATGTCTTTGACTAGGGGTGTGCAACCTTCACTCAAAACAACTTCTCCTTAAATCGCAATAGTTGCCTATAGTTTAGCTTCCCCTGCTTGTGACTTAAGAAACAAGTTTTTACTTAAGTTACACACAGTATTGTTAGGGATTTAGTGATGTGAGCGATTAAAATTGTACCCGGGCACGATGAACACGAAGTACTTGTTGTATGTTACTACAAGAAAATAACCAACAAAACATCAACAACACTATGGTTGTTTGTTCGGTAACAAATGCTACAGAAAATTTCTTTTTTCGAAAGCAATTAAATTACAATGAAATGTTAATTTAGTCAATGCGGCGCTGCGTGCGCGCACGGCGACTCAATTTTATGGCGAGCATTATTTTATTGACCATTATTTCACCGATTATCTATTCGAGTTCTGTAGTCGATTTTATTTTCTATTAAAAAAACCCCAGCCTGTGCGCGGCGATTGCGCAATCGGCGTGATTTAATTTCGTAAACGTCGAAAAGAAATAAAACGTTTGATCAACGGTCCATTTAAATTTCATGTGTACACCTTACTACTTTGTATTACATCACACACTGAAATCTGGAAAAAAATCTTTGTAAAGTTGAGATTTCAGCATGTTTTCTTTTAATTTAAAGTCTTAATTCTTTGTTTTCGATCTGTACAGTTATTGAAATGTTGTTGTGCGCAAAGTTCGTGCGCACAGCTTGGATTGTGAGCAAACAAAAGAAACAATGAAATAGTTTTAGCGTTAGCATCGAAGGTGATGAATATCTATAACACGGCTGGGTTGGAAGTTGTAAGTTCTCGTAAGTGAAAGCCACCGCATTCGATGCACCTTGCCTGCGTGCGCTAAATGAAGCACTTAATCGCGTTTTGCAATAAATTGACCCATACCAATGCACGATCATTGTCTTGCTCAAGTTTATTTATTAAGAAATGTATTTGTATCCAAATCTATTAACAGGAGGTGTGTGCCACTTCTTCGCAAGCTGACGTTAAATTGCATTTATGGGATGTTATGGGTTTCTCCTGATTTTTGGCTTTATGTTAGGAAAGCAAGGAAACGCTGCTAGCAGATCGGGTTACTAAAAGCGACGTTAAGAAAGATTAAACGTATCGAAATCGCAGGGCTTGCGAATAAAATGTCAGCGTTCCCACTCGTCTAGAAGCGTCACACGTGGTCTTCGATGCTAAAGTGTAATAAATACGTTCCTGCTCGTAAAATGTTCAAATGTCACACGGAACCACGCAGGAGGATATCGCGACTTGGCCAGGCCCAAGAAGTAAAACGAGACATCGCTGGTTATATTGCTTCGCTGCAGTTTGGTGCTTGCATTACTGCGGTGGCGCTATATTTAGACAAAAGTACATTTTACGCTTTTCGATACCACTACTAAACTAGTATCGACGTATTGATGTTATTTTCGGTGTGCTTGGAGATTTCTCTCTTCAAATGTTTTCGAAATTTATTGGTTTTGTTTTTTTTGTTTGTTTATTTTCAGTGTTTTGTTTTTCAGCACTCTTGATTTAAATGAGTGTGTTGTGGATGTTTTATTGACATTGTGAACAAATGAAACGTAAAAAATAAAAACAGTTATTAAGTAAATGGGCAATGACACAGAAAGCACAATCATTTCTTGTGTTTGCCTCTTGGCGCACGATGCGTTTGCACGCCCGCCTTCCGCACGCTGGTTTACCGTGTGGCGTGCAGACTGGCTGCAGAGACAGCGACAGGGACAGCAGGAGCAGTTGACAGAGCGGCAGCGCGACACACGCGGACAAAATCCCGCGTGTCTGCAACGCGCGCGCTCTGTGTGTCAGTGGTAGTCCGCCTGCCGCGCCAACAACATCGCCAGTGCGCGCGACACGCTCCGTTCTTGTCACTGGCTGTCGCGAAGCGCGCGTGATTCGCACACGCGCTTGGCGTTCTTTCTTGTATTCGCTTGCTTCCTTCCGCGATGCGCCGCAATGGAATAGGTGCATCGCACGGCTGACGATCATCGTAATTATACACGACGCGGACAGGTGCTCTTGTGCGCGTAACCACGTGGTGTGCATGTGCGCTGCCGTTTAAATTTGGATATTGAGATTTCCGGTTCCGGCACGCCTCTCTCTACACTGAAGAGTTTCACGGAAGTTTTGGCATCGTTCATGTTCAGGTGTGCGCTAAATTTTCTGCTTTTCTTCTTTTATTACTTCTTTTTTAACGCATGCGCAAAATGCAAGTACTTTGTTACGCTTTTGCAACTTCCTGCTAAACGAAGCTACAGGAACTGAAAAAGAAGCGAATGTAATGTTTTTTGAGTGATGCTCTTGTGTTTTGTGGCTTGAAAAGAACTGCAAACTTTCATGATGATTTGGAATATTGATAACAACATGACTAATGCGTTTTATAACGTTCAGGACAGATGCATCGTGATCGTGAAATGTCTGCGTTCCATTCCGCGCCAACGTCTTGAGATCGATCACGCATATCATGGGAATTATAGGTGAGTTTATGACTTGAGATTAGGTGTTGTTTGAGTTCCACACCAAATGAAAATGTATCTCTATATAATTTTGATGTATCACTTCCAACTTTGAGTGTCAGATCAAAATATTTGTTAGAACAAAAGATACAAGTATTCAAAAGTAAAAGAAACAAGAGTAGGGGGTGAGTAAAAGGTCAAAGTTCGATTTTTCGTTCCGGGCGGAACTCATGCCGCCCGGGTCGCACGTCGCGACGTCCTCAGCGTCGTTGGGTGTATATGCGCGCACTCACACTGCGACGCACACAACTCGACGACCAACCAAACGAGGCCGACGCGAGACGCGACGAAGACCGCGTGTCGCGTGTCACCAGTCGTTCGTATTGGGCGGTTGGTGGGGCCAATGGCACAGGTGGGTGCGTCTGTCGAGATGTCACCGACTCTGGAGGGGATGTCACCGCCGGCTGGCTGGGCGGACCAACACACCGCCACCTGTCGTGACGGTCGTTGGCTGCACCCACTCGCTGAGCACCTGGTGGGGACACGTCTCAGTATACCTGCTCACATTTAAATTTAAATGGAAATTATGATAATCTACTCCGCACACAATACAACTGAGATTCTTAAAATCGATACGGAATTAATCAACGCAAGCAGCAGGAACCCAACGAGTGGTTGAAATCATTAATAAAAAATTTAATTTAATTTATTTGTGTGATGCTGCCTGTGTAACAAACTGAAAGTATCTCCTGAAAATAAATGTAAAAGAAAAATCTCCCACCAACGTTCCTTTAGTATAGCCTGGTGGCGGCGGCGGCATGGATCGAAACTTGTATGCTTGTGCGAAAGGTGGTTGTGAATGTGGGTGTGTGTGAGTGAGGTTAGACGACGCGGCGGCGACGCAGGCGACGCTGGCCGGGCGACGGTAGAGAGGGAGGCGGCGAGAGGGCGACGCGCTGGCTGCCGGCGCTCTCGGGCACCGGCAGCGCACTTAGATCGCGCATGAGGCGGAGTCCGCAGGAATTGTCACTGCGGGAACGACTGTCACTTGTCCCCATGGCTGCGCAGGCGCGCCGCCGCCTGGACCATAGGCCGTCGCGACGCTGTGACACGCCCGGCGTCCGCACGACCCTTGACCCCTCGCTGTCCACACGGCCGCCGCGCCGCCGCCGCCGGTGGTGCCCTAGTATTCGCGACGATCTGACCGCTGCCGGACACTTATTTCGCTTGCCGCGCTCAAACCGATCATACGACCAATAAAAATGAGTTACTAAAATTGTCACCACCTACCTTTTCGAGTTGACATCAGCTGACATTGGTTGACAACCAATAGAGTTATACATTAAATGCAGTTCTTTGCGCCTGGAAATCTTATTAAGAATGGTAAGTACATTTAAACAAATATTTTGTTTATTATTATTTAATGCAATAAAAGTTGATACATCTATATATAGAATAGTAATATCTAGGTATCTATATTACTTATTTAGGAAGTGAGGTTATAATTAGAGTAGTGAGTTTGTTTTGATTTAAGTTTATTTTGGTTTACAGGTGAGGGCAGCAGTCGCAGTCCCGTCATTCCGAGCAAGGAACGCCCGTCATCGACCGACATGCAAGCGGCGGCAGCTCTCCCGCTTCCAGACACCAGGCATTATGCAACCGCAAGCAATTCGATCGGATTAATGGAGGTGGTAAGTTTGTTTAACACTATAGTCTTAAGAGGCTCAAGATCTCGCGTCTTTGACTGTGCCGAGTTGGAGTTTTCTTCCTTTGGTCTTTGTAACGCTTGGGAGCACGTATTGATTCTGGTTTCTGGGATTTTGATATATCGTTCCTTCGCGCAGCAGTCGCAGTCGCAGCGCCATCGCCACTCGAGGAGTAGCGAGCTGCCTTTGTGCTAATATCCGACGCGGAGCGTTTTTATTCCCACGGTGCGCGAAGGTACAGATACAGAGTGAAGCAGAAGACAAGAGGAGCAACTCCCCACTCGTTCTAGAACGGGCTTCTGACTTTTGAATCATGTACCAACATGTATAGCACATAGTGTTTTCCTTTATTTGTAAAATTCGTTATTCCATCATACACTACCCGAGTGTTGATACTGACCATCACAATATCGCAAAACGCGGTAATAAAATCGCAACCTGCATCATCGGGAGCAACGATCAACATAATATCATCGTGCATGCTCGTACTAGTACTCGTGTTGTATTCGAAGGCGCCTCTTCAATTAATTCCTTCCTCGGCGTTCTTTGCTTCAGTCCACAGAGTGCTGTAATGCGTTGCGCACCACCGCGGTACCGAGCACGTTAATACCTACACTATATGTGCTCCGTGCATGCATACTAACGACTTGTATGACTGTTTGTTCGTTACCGTTCGTAAATGAGTGAAATTAATAACACAGCGTCGCGAAGACGTCGAAGCGTGTCGGTCCGCGGCGCGCTGGTTCGTCCGCGTAGCACTGACGTGCTATACTAGAGTGGGGGGGCGGCGGCCCGGCCGTCGGTTTGTGCGCTGCGTTACCACTTCGGCGGGTGCAACATCGCGCGTTCGCACCGCGCGCACATGAATCAATCATTTGAATAAAGAACATGTGTTTTATCGGCCAGCTCGCTAACCTCTAGCGTTGCAACAAAAACCGTTTGTTTACCATTGAAAATCCGTTAATTAATTTGTGTGCGCTATCATGTAAGGACTACGAGTTTGTTCAGTGTCTAGTGTTGATATGAATTATTGAGATATTGGTGCGCGTCTCTTAAACAAAATGCGGAAACGTGCTGTGACAATTTTAAGTTCCGATGCGATCTAGTTCAAGATCGCGGATAATAAAATGGATTATGGAGTGTCAGTGAGTCGCAAACGCGTTGCCCATCGATGCTTCTGATGCCTCACACTAGTGGTAGTTCAACGCGCGGCGGTCCTGCGAGACCCTACGGCTCGATGGCGGCATTGGACAGTCATCTCTTTCCGCCGGCCGCGATGCTCGCGGGATTACAACCGCCTCTGCGGCCTCCTGTCAACGTAAGCCTCCTTTTTTTACAATTACAATCCCTACATTCATCACACGCCCGTAATACCCGTGCAAAATTGTAAAAACTTAGCTAGAATTGAAGAAAATTGAAGTGACTGAAGTGAATTGAGCGTTACTGGCACTGTGATAGGACTCGCGTGCGTGTCATGCGGTGTCAACGCATGCACGTCGCGGAGCGTGATTAAACGCCGTAACTAAACGATGGAAAATGCACTATTATGGCATGCGGACAAGCGTTTGGCATCTAGTTAACGCGCCACAATGAGGCGGCTCGAGGAGGCTCCGTGACTAACGCACATATCAAGATTTCGCACCGGCGCGCTTTCTCTCATACCACTCGCAATTAAAGCTCCCCGCTGGTGTCGACCACGATGATATCGCGTTAATGACCAATTTTAGAACCAAAGGGTTGTTTGCGCGTGTTTCCTCAACTTTACATCTGCGACAGTACAACTGTACACAAAACAGCGTGTAATGATTACCGGAACAATCTACGTTGTTAATCTACTCAAAACTTTTCTACAAGTTGTTTTCAATTTTTTTGTTGTTTTAACAAAGTTATCATTTTTTTGTAGTCTAATCATTCATAAAATTAATGTGTGGTAAAATTCGGTTAGGGTTTTTGACTACATCGTTAAAGATTGTTGAGAATATTGCGCCCTAGGCTTGATGCGATCATCGCTTGCATATATTACCGATGCCGTAAACGCCAGATGATTTATCGGCAAAGTCTATTTGATCTGCTCATATTTAAGTACGTTAAACGTTAATTTATTATCTTTAAAATTGGTTACTTATTTAAATGTAGAAGTTAAAGGATATAGTGAAAATTATTTAATTTAATAAATTGCGTAAAATCATGTAATACAAGTTTTTGTGTTTACTTTCGTGGAAAAAATTGTTTTGCTCTCGAAAAATGTATACACAATTCATTCGGAGGTGATTTGTGATGATTACACGTAACGCTGCTGCTGGTGCTATCGCGCTCGAGAATCAAGAATCGGCGAAGAGTAAATGCTATCGTTCACGCTATTTATTATTATTTCGTGGCGTGTCGTGGCGTGTCTCGAAAATGTCTTCGAGTGTACAACTGGTACGTATCCTTATCCGCCCGTCGTTGATGTCGTGAGCCGTCTAGCGCAATCGAATATAACGTAATAGCCATCCACACACACTATTGGGCATTGTGTGCCATTGTCGATTCAGTCGCACGCAATTCCCATCAATTTCCAACAACGCGCGCGCGCGTCCAATCATCGCATGTCGATTTCTACGAATTATTTAAAAATTGGAATCGTTCGCTTGTCAACATACCACACCGTATGTTGTTTTGCTTCGCAACGGTTTTGACAAACTATTCCCTTGGTTATTAAAAGTGTTTTTTATGTAACTTAAACTATAAAAAACGTTAAATAAAAAATTAAGGGGTAAAGCCACTCTAAAATTTTTATAAAATCAAAAAATTTTTTTTAGCTTAACCGATAGTTTAGAGCCATTAATATATTATGCTGTTTAATGAGTATTGAAAAATTATTTTTAAAAGGATTAAATGTTGATTTTAGTACTGCACTATGCATGGGATTAAAGCGCTACTCAAAACTTTAAACGCGTTTATCTCAAAACTACATTTTTAACTTGGTTTGACTCATAATTCTGACATTTTTCAACCGAATTACTTGAAATTTAGAATATATCTTGCAATATACATTGTATGTAAGAGTCCCTGAGATTTTGTTTAAATATTGTTTAGTTCATTAGTTATTAACAATTATCTGACTATTTTTACGCACTTTTATCTTATTTTTACTTTAGAAGTGCGCCATTTTGTGAAAAATTAATATATCGTAAAAAATCTTGCAGAACTTAATAGACAATGTTTTTAACAATATATATTCAAAATTTCAAGTCATTCGGTTGAGAAATACCTCAATTATGAGGTAACTTTAAACGCGTTTATCTCAAAACTACATTTTTAAGTTGGTTTGACTCATAATTCTGACAATTTTCAACCGAATTACTTGAAATTTTGAATATATCTTGCAATATACATTGTCTGTAATGGTCCGTGAGATTTTGTTTAAATATTGTTTAGTTCATTGGTAATTAACAATTATCTGACTATTTTTAGGCATTTTTTTCGTTTTTTTTACTTTAGAAGCGCACCATTTTGTCAAAAATTAATACATCGTAAAAAAACTTACAGGCCTTTATAGACAATGTATTTGACAATATATATTCAAAATTTCGAGTCATTTAGTTGAAAAATGTCTAAGTTATGAGTCCCGCCAACTTAAAAATGAAGTTTTGAGATATGAGCGTTTAAAGTTTTGAGTAGCGCTTTAATCCTATACATAGCTCAGTGGTAAAATTAACAATTAAACCTTTTAAACTTAATTTTTCACTAGAAATCAAACAGCATCATATTTTTATATCTCAAAACTATCAGTTAAGCAAAAAAAATTTTTTTTACAAAAAATGATTTTTTAAAAATTTTGGAGTTAAAACGATGTTATTCACTTTGTTACAAATTGAAGTGGTATTCATGTGCTGTCTGTGCCCAAACTAATACTAATTGTCCATCAAACATGTGTCGATGCAACCGCAACAACAAACACAACATTCTCTCCTTCTACCTCGACGTGAATATAGTATATCTTTGCGGTTTGCAACAAATTCGTGCCGCCGCCGATCGGCGTATGTCACTACTATTTACGGCGCGTACGCACGAACCAATTACACGACTAATTTAAAGAACGCCAGCGCGCCATACCTGTTGCCTGAAATTAAATTCGTAAATTTGTTGTTTGCATTGGGTGTTATTAACTAACCCATTACGCATTTCAACAAGCGCTCCCTAACACCAGGCGTAAAATAAAAGAAAGGCCCCGCAGTTATTAACTTAATAACACACTCTCTTAGTAAGTCGCATTGGAAAGACTTGAAGAAAACGGAAATAGGGACCACTGACGAAAGGAATGGCACGTGTCAATTGTGTGCTCATGTTCCGATTACGTGTTTTCACGTAATTTTGCGCAATTAACCGCGAAGAAAGCGATAAATTGTTTTAACAAAAAAAAATATTTGCACGCAATATAAATATACATTCCAATTATCTAGAGTGGTTTTTTTTGTATGGAGTAAAGGCTTCATTAACTTCATTAAAGTCAAATTATTCCCATATGTCAACTAATTTATTGCTGTTAGAGTTCATGCAATTTTTCCAAATTTGTTTATGAACAGCAGCCAGACGGAGAAATGTATGTCCTATTGCTATCAGCGAATGTGTCAATGCGAAATTAATAACGTAACAGATAAAAGTTGCTCGCCTGGCGAATCTGGCGATTGGAGTGTCCTCGTTGTTGAAAGAAAACACTGATTATTAACTATTTTGAATGTTTGAATATAAATAAATGATGATAGTTTGGAATTTTTTTCACCACCAGATGACTTATGTTCTTGTTATTCGTGAACAAATTGGACGTTAGTTAATTTAAATCGTGTTTATGAATAAATAATAATTTATGTTATTATTTGATTGTTGACAATTTACCATAAATATTTTGTGATTTTTATAATGACTAGAATTATCGTGAATCTCAACGGAATAATTGACAATGATATTCCGTTTGAATACGTTGAATACGATTGAATGTTGAAGCTGAAGAGTTTGATGGAATTGTTATGATTGTAACAGAAGGTAAAGGTAACAACACAATTAGTAAAACCAACAACATAATGTTACAGTGCTGTGTAATGGCGTGCGTTTATTGCATTTAAATACAATGATTTTTAACGAGGAAATAATAAGGGTTTGATGGTTGTACGTGTTGATGTGTTCGGCGCGCGTTGGTGGAAAGCTGATATCACATCCATGTTAGTCGGGATCTCTTCCGATGGTGCATTATGCGGTCTATAAACGCTAAGGAAGTCCATTGTGTGCACTATGAAGTGCTACCTGAACGGAGTGCATACTGAAATAGTGATACCGAAAATGTGTTTATAATAACAGGGCTCTCTTTCACGTGTTCGTGACACACGTGGGCGATGCCTTGATTTACATACAAATGCATGCAAATGCACTCAAAGCTCTTGCAGCGTTTGCGATGACAGTTTGGTACGAAAACAAGTCGATAACTGCGCTTCAAAACTCTTTTGTTGCGTCGTGATGTCTCGATGACCTGAATCATGATCTCAAATCATTATTAATCATTGCGTTTTTTTTATTATTCGATTTATTTAGTTTGGTTGTGATTGCGACTAGTTTCATCTAGTGGTCATTATCGCATAGTTGAATGTTTTAACCTTTCTGCGTAAAAGTTTCGTGTCACATTGATGTCGCACAGTGTAACGAATCGTGGTTTTTGTTACATTTTTTTGGATAAAATTTGTATCATACAATATATTTACTTCAAATTAGAAGTAGTTACTTTTAGTTAGGTACATTATCAATTGCAATTATAGAAATTTAAATATCTTTGTTAGTTTTTTGTTAAATTGAAGTCAAAGTTGATTTTTATAAATTAACAAGCTTTTTTAAATTTTGATTTTCGTTACATTTTTTTGTATAAAAATTGTATCACTCATTATATTTACTTAAAATTTGGAGTAGATACTCTTAATTAGTTGCATCATCTATTGCAACTATGAAAATATAAATATCTATGTTAGTTTTTAGATAAATTGATATCAAAGTTGATATTTATAAATAAACGGGTGTTTTAAATTTTGCTTTACGTTACATTTTCTTGTATAAAATTTGTATCATACAATATATTTACTTCAAATTAGGAGTAGTTACTTTTAGTTAGTTACATTATCAATTGCAATTATGAAAATTTAAATATCTTTGTTAGTTTTTTGTTAAATTGATATCAAAGTTGATATTTATAAATGAACAAGCTTTTTTAAATTTTGCTTTACTATACATTTTTTTCTATAAAATTTGTATTACTCAATATACTTACTTCAAATTTCTACTAGTTACTCCTAATTAAATTCATTATTAGTTACAGTTATGGAAATTTAAATATCTTTGTTAGTTTTTGCTTAACTTGTCCTGCTAAATCGACAAACATCGCACTGTGCGCCGAGTTTGTGTTTGTGACATCAGCGTTTTCGTTATCAGCGGTGCTTTTTGATCAAAATTATATGAAAACGACATTAATTATCAATTAATTACAGTACCTACTCTTTCAACAAAAATATTTTGGATACTTTATATGCAAAAATCATTAAAAAAAGTTTTTAATTTATTATTATTTTTTTTAAAGAATCAAATATAATTCACACATATTTTTAAAAGTCTTGCATTAAATCTAACTCCACAATGTGATTTTATGATTTGCATAATGAACTATTACCGAGATAATTATTAGTTCTCATGCCATCTAAAAATATATCCTGTTTTGTTTTGGTTTGCCGCTTTTAAGAGAAAAACATTTGAATAAAAAAGTTTGAATAACTACCTAAATATGAGCCATAAAATTATTTCTAGGTTAAAAAGAAGCTTAATTATAGCGACCATATTTAACGAATTGAAGGGGTACTTTAACTAAAGCAAACTCCTGCACCCCTCGTTGCAGTTGCATCACGCATGCAGGTAATAAGTAGGAGGCGGTTGTTAAAAATGGGTGCCCCTTTTTTGCCTATAGATGTGCGTGCTGCACGTCGACAATATGTGTGTACGCGAAAATCGAAAGGGTTAAATAAATACGAAGGGAAGAGCCATGCGGCCGGGCCCCTTTATTCAACATTGAGGGTTGTGTATGTGTTGTTTTTTTCTGCATGCAACAATGTAAGGCGAAAAGGTGCACACTTTGCACCTTTTACCCTTAACTACCCCTTCCTTTTCTTTCGCTCTTTTATTCTTTGCTTTACCGGTTTGCATAGCCCTAATGGGCAAAAATTGTTAACGGCTACCGCTTGTAGTCACCAATTGTTTGGAGAGAGAGTCCTCTTCTTCCAGAAAAAGTTAAGGGTTAATATACAAGGGTATGGGGGTTAATTTGGGACGAATATCTTTTCGTTCGTGTATGCGTTATGAGTTATTATATTATGTACGTCGCATCGTTTGCCAGTTGTTTAACTCAATTATTGATCAAATATGGCGCGCACTCTTCGACGCGACTGCGGGGTGGGCGCTCGCTCCGTCTGCTGCCTCGTGTGTTAACCCTTTCGCGTGGAGGAGAGTGGCGGGAGCGTGGAGGATCGGACGGAGGGACTTCGTAATGATGTACATACAATTTATGTACACAGCGCGCGCGGCCCTCGACATTATGAGGTCCTTAACATACCATGCCTATTATTACCCTTTGCGCGCTGCTTTGCTAAACTTATCATTCCCGACCCGCGCCCTCAACCAATCGGGTATTGAACGACTCGAGAATACTTTGAATTCTCAGCTCATAGAAAAAATTCTGTTGTGAAACGCACAAAAGATTTGGGAGATTTTTATTATTGCATTTTCCTTTCTTTCTTCTTAAATTATTTGCACCCTGATCAATCTATAATTTCAATTGATGGATTTTATTATTAAAATTTAACAATACAATGTATTTATTTATTTATTATAAATACAGAATAATCCAAATACAAAACAAGTTATTTTTATTGTCGAATTAAATATTAACATAACCTAAAAATATTTTAATAAATTCATTGCTAGTTTGGTATTTTATTATCAAACCCGTACATATTTTTAAAATATTAAATTATCTATCGTAATGTTAACAAATATGCTCCAAATTACAACCTGTTTTGATTACACTACATTAGAACTTTTAATATTTACCGAAAACGTTATCCACCCTAAAATCAATTCATAATTACACACCGCGTGTTATTAATTATTCTCGGGGGTGCGCTCCACCTTAAAATCAACGCACACGAAATTTTGTCACTATACTCGCCTAAGTTTATCATGTTTGTTATCAGTTTGTTCATGACTGGTCACGACGAATGTCGACCAGTTTCGACGTTTAATCGAAAATGCAACCACGCCTACTTTTTATACGACGCGAAGAAAAAAAATAACAGGACGTGCTGTATCCTCGTTCGTCGCTTGTTAATGCACCTTTTTAAAAAGCTGATACGAATCTATGGTAAATTGTGGCGGCGTAGTTTGACTTTGATTTGAACACACCAAGTAGAGTACTAGAATTGACGGATTGTCATATGTGACCCGCCTTGACATCCGTTTTCAAGAAATTAATTACCATGGACGACATATCGAGAAGGAAATCGATTTAATAATTTTATAAATGTAGCTGTCAATTAGTCATGAGGTTTTTGAGGTTTTAAAATTTTTTATTTGAGTGTAATACAGTGGCGTTTCACGCCGAAATTAAAAAGTCATGTGTTTGTTTAAAGCGTTAGCAAGGCGGTCTCTTTGCACAAAAATTTATCGCATGTCGCACACACATTGTGTCCTTTTAGCACCGCGTACTATTTGTCCACGAAATTATCGACGCGCTACCGGACTCGCGTCGTTTGAGTCGCGCCGACGCGGAACATTAGCCGCCGACCACTAGCAACTAACGCAAACAAACGCGCTGTCACATAGCGAACGAAATAAACGGTATAAATGGATGAATTAGGCGGCGTGAATGGAAAGAAAAGGATCACACACGCTGCTGCCGACACCGAAAAATGCGGAAAAATGAGCTTCGCATCGCATTTCATCTCACGAGACGCGCTTGTACAGCCACAGCAAGACAATGCACAATAAGTTTAGTCAACCGATTGTGCATCGGTTCACACGCACTACTGTTACGTCCGTATACGCGATTGTTTGTAATCAGTTTATGGTCGCATCGCCAGGAGGCAAGCTGGGCAAGCTTCACATTTTTACAATATCGTCGTATGTTCATCGTTTACCAGAAGAATGCGATGGATTTAATTGTGTGTACGTCGTAAATCACAATGTGTATCATCAACAGCTATAACAGAATATGAAATAACCAGACGAACGTGCAGAAAATGTTAAAACATATTTTCTATAGGCAATATTTGTCGATAAAACAACAGCCAGTTTTTTTAATGAACAACAAACTTTTTTTTCAATATTCATTCCTTTTATTTGCTTTGGTAACATAACAATTTCGTTATTAGAAACTCATGCAAAGTAAAAGCAGAGCATACGAAGGGGAAGTAATTTAAAATATTCCATTGAATAACACGCGTTTAGAAAAGTGTTTTCGGTTGTGGTCCGTCAGTCCAAGCTTGTTAATAAACTTTATCCTCGGGTTAATTTGGATATTAATATTTGGACTCATCACCGCATCAAGTATCTAAATTCGAAGACCTTGTTTTTGCTTGTCCGTGCTTCACTTATCCCACGCCTGGCGGGCATGTTTGGTCAGGCTGGAATATTTTCGGGGATTGTGCTTTCCAGCTCCCCTTCGACATCCGTCCAAGAGGGACGTGGTTTTAAGAGTTCTGGATGGATTTTGTCAGATATAACCCTTACCCTTTCTCTCGATCTATATATATAGGTACCTACATGAGTAAAGTATGTGGTACGTGGATTTGGGAAATGCTGGGGAGATATATAAAATGCAAACCGTGAAATCCAATCTAGTTGAGAGCAGCTATTTGTTTTTAAAGCGCGGGACGTCGCCGAATCGGAACAGCTACGTGCGCATAGATCACGTCGTTTCTTTTTTCTGCTTTCTTATTAAATTTATACGCTCGTCATTTGAGATCACTGGCGCACTTTGCCAAATGAAAAGCACGAATGATAATGGTTATTGATTTGGATGGCTTGGAATTCTTGTGGAATCGAAAGTGCTCCCACAAAAAAGCTGCGCTACTAAGCCACGACGACATGTTTAAGTTTAGCACGTGATGACACGTTCCATTACACACCTATTTTTGTCACTCGAGCGTCGCATTCTCACATTATTCATCTTTGAAAGTTTGGAGGTTATAAAAAGATTAAAAAGCTGAGCTTTTAGGTGTCACAACTGTGTGATGAGGTGTCAAAAGGTTAATATTCACAACATGTTTCTTTTGGTTTCAGTGGGCTTCAGTGGCGTCGTGGTTTTTTCGTCCGGAATGCTCCAGCCTTCTGACAACGATGGCAGGAGCAGATCCCAACTTTGTAACCAACGTGGCTGCTTCTGCCGTGTCTGCAGCAGCTTCAGTTAGGCCCACCACGACCTCAGTACCACCCATGACAACCCAGTCGATATCGCCGCCGACGACAACGGCTCCATCTTCGAGCATTACCACCACCTCAGCTAGTACTTCATCCACTTCGATGGGGAAGTCTTCCCTGCACTATAGAGATCCACCTACGAGGGAAAGAGTCTTCCAAGCTCCAACTATTTGTACGGTAGGTATCTTTTTACTATTTCCCTGGCAATAATTGTCTTCTGGACTTTCGCGCAATTGTGTGGCTTTCCTGGCCACTCTAGGCCTATCAGGTGGAGTAGTTTTTTAAGGAATCAAAACTAAGAGGGGCTTATTAAGGTTTATTGTTGCATGTTTTATTATGAAGTGATACGACATTAATGTCAAGTCAAAAATAAGGCCCTTTGGAAGTATTTTTAAGTGGGTACCTTCAAGCGTTTCAAGTTGAAGGACTTACGGGTTAGACTAGTACCAGGTTTGGGTTGTAACGTGTCGTGTTGGATTACATGGGTCGCGTGCTATTAGGTGACACATAAAGGACATGGCATTTGAAGAAAGGAAATTGCTGGTTGTCGCACATTGAAAGGCGCAATCGCACGCACGTCAATCTCAAGCGACGAGCGACAACAAACCACGTCGCTTCGTCGTCCACATTCTGTGAAAAGCCCTCAAACGAATAAATGACTCGAGGGACCGTGGTGATGGTGATGGCTAATGGAATTCTTTATATCCAATATACCGAGTTTGCAGCGGGCCCAATCCACCGTTGATCAATTTATAAATAAATAAATCCATAATGGAATATTAATACATTATTTAGAACGCGCAATTCTCGGAAAGCCACTTCACACACACACACACACATACTTAGGCGAGAGAAATCGATCTCCCATGGGCACACACCGAGGCTGATGGTTGTGCTATGGCTATATGACATTGTCCGCTGTAACAATACAACGTCGCCGACGTGCAGCGCGCAGAGTCTCATCCTCAAACGACTTCGGTGACTTGCCACGCTTCTTTATTCTTCGCCACGCTCGTTTCGACCGCGCGCGCGGCGGCATTCTTAATTAACTTCTTTTGTGCGCCGCGGACTCCCTCAACTTCCAACTCTTTCGCTTCATTATGGCTTGGGCCGAGTAGAGAATGGCGCGTTGCAAGTGTCCTTAGAAATCGAAAGGAATCCTAATAAATCGTACCACTGCGTGTCATGTATAACGAATTCGTCATTGTGAAGCGTTCCAAGTTTAGATAGCTTTGATAGGTTTTTCACCCACTAATTGTGCTAGAAATTGACTTTTTGGGACAATTGATTCGAAGGGCATTTTCCAACGAATATTGGATGCCACTAATTCCAGTAAATTAGATGTCACAAGGTAAAGTAAACAAAGCGTTACCGCCGACTTGGAGCAAAAAACCACACACCATCAACGGTGATAATAACAAGGAGGCGCAAGGAGGCATGTGGAAGGCATTGTGCGGCAAGCTCCCCGATTGTGCTGCATCATGGGAAGGTCCGGAGGCGATGGAAATCTGACCTAATCAAGGCGATGACGTCGCAAAAATGCCACGTTTTTATTTTACTCGCGCGGGCACCGTTGTCATTGCGAGCCGCCTGTCGTTCACACTGTCAAATTACTGAAATTAATAATATTGCGTCGGTCGGCTCCGATCATATCTACCTGACAGAGGAAGATTGGTCCCAAACCTCCTTTGGTTGCTGCTTGCTGCTGCTGCCTCTCTTGAATTGGGCGCGCGTACGTGTGAAGTGTGCGAGGACACCTTGCGAAGACGTGTGAATGTGCCAAGAATAAAAAATCGAAAAATCATCTTGATATTTATTATAACGGACGGGGAAAATCTAGCTGCAGCCGCCGTGTTGTGCACACACCGGTCCGAAAGCTGCTCATACCCACCTCTTGTCTCGTTCTTCTCGCATGTGCACCTAGAACATACATTCAGGATGTGTGCAGTGAAATTGCTAACGTAATTACACCACGCTGGAATTTCACGTTTCGTTACGATCCACGCAAGAAGGAAAAAAAGCACCAACGTAACATGTGCACTTTTTAATTGGATATGTTACAATTCGAAGAGGAAAAAATAAACATCCTGTGTTATGTAGGGTTAAAAATGTTTCTCGGCTGTATTAAATTCTAATGTAATTATTTTCATGGGGTGGGTGGTGGCGTGCGCGAAAATATGACATTACCGACGAATATCTCAAATAACAACGGCGAAAATCTCCCAATTAGAAGCGAGGTAACCTCGGTAACCGGCAGGAACCGAGTAAATTACCAACCTCACCCCTTTTTGTTCACGGTCGCCGCCGCCGCCACCGCCGCTTTAGAAAATATGCTGCACACGCGAAACAAGAGACATTACGATATGATCGATACTAATTTTATCACAAATATGCAAACACGAAGGGTTCAGATTTAAGGGGTGGCCAGAGACCCTGTGTGAGTGGTGCCAGTTTTTGTACCACCACGTTCATCAGATAAGTATAATGATAACAATTAAAACACGCTAATGACAAGTTTTATACAAATAACAATTTTATCACTGCAAGCACCTGCTATCAATTGGTTAGTTTCTCATGTAGCCAGTCAAGTTCAGATGGCGCCACTTGCGCCATAATATAAAATTAAATAACTTGGTTCTTTAAAAAACAAAATTCATTTTGGGTTTTGTGTTCGGTGAGAAGGCGTAACATACAAATCAAAGGAAGCGGTGGCGGTGGCACTTTGGGTTAAGTTAAAAGTTCTGCAACCAGTTTCAGGTTGCACTCCACTCGAAATCTCTTGTTTCTCGTTTCGGTTCTTTCCACCGACACCGACGCTTGTATCTTGTAGATGTACCTCAAAGTTATAGTTCGCTATCTTAATGGCTTGCCGCGGCGTTTTGTCTTGGGTTCGGAAGTCGATAAAAATTTATCAGTTACAACAATGACTTCAACTGTTTGGAGCATCTTGAAGTATCAAAGCTTCGGGCAGTGAAGCGTGTTTTGTTTTTTTGTTTTGGATTTCCATGGCTATTGCGACGACACCCGTTGGCCAGTTTAAAGTGTCACTCGATTATGGTTTAGTGCAGATCGTTGCGTATTTATTGCAAACGCGCTCTTTGCCCTCGGTCATCCTGAGCCGCACAAAGCGAACAAAGACGCACGTAGGTGTAGCAACGTGTAGTGCACCGCACAAGCTTGTTAAAGTCTTCACGCACGCGCTATATTTCATTTTAAATAACATTGTTTATATTTCATTACAAACCCGAGGACTTTTAGTGCATTTGATGTTTATTTGAGGTTATGGTTATGATTTGAGGTTACATTTAATTATCAATTTATTTTGTTGAATTTTTTTAACCTTCCAAGAAGGGCTTGTTCTGTTTTGAGTGTTATGTTCTGTTTGCGATGTTTATTTATCAATTCCCAAAGAGGGGGAGCGTTCTATCCATTCACTTCCTGTCTTTACTGTTGTCTCATTTTCTTTTCGAGGGTGACATTTCTATTGATTCCGTTTTCATAACTTAACGCAGCATCTATATACATATAAATTACGGGATGATATTTTTATTTTATCCACTTTTCTCCCGCGTGTTTTTCCTCTCGAGGGAGACACTCTCCTTGCGGGTGCAAGCGAGAGGGTATGGCTGTCGACGCTCCCATTTATAAACATCTTGCGCTTGTCGGCATGCAAATCAGACAGGTCGGCGGGCCAGCGTTGGATTTTGATTGATTTATTCGCAAGATTGATTATGGTGTGCCGTGCGACCCGCCACCGCTTTGGAGGCATTGTGACGATACTGGTGCCCACTTTTCCTTCCACTCTATTCAAACGTTTTTCTTTTGATTTTTTCGAGGACTTCTTTGAGCAAACATTTCCTCGGATACTAGTGATAATACTATCTAATGGATTTTCTATCCAACAAACGCGTTTTCTTAAAGGTTATAAGATCAATTTGTGTTTTTAAAATGTTGTTGTTGTTGCGCGTCATTAAAGCGCACCAATGCCGCGGTTGTTTGTCATTCGTCCGTGCGGTTAATTGATGCTCGCGTTGTCGGCTGATGCTCGTTAATAAATTGTAATGGCCGTGCATTCTTCGGCGTGCAATAATCCCGCGGTGCGCGCAGCCGTCCGTGAAGCAAACCGCACGAAGATGTGCGACTTCTTCTGGACATTACCTAACGCGCCACGCGGTACAATGTCACCGGGGGTATAAAATGTATAAACCATAAACCAGTGGGAGCCCTGCCGACAAACGCAGCGCGACTTGTATGAAGCTCTTAACATTCACCAGCAGCGAGTTGACGCTCCGAACGTAACGACATCGTAAAGATGTCCGCGACGTCGATTTTATGGTGTCGCGCACCATCGCCGCGTGCATTTTTGCAATGAGAACATAATTTCATAATGACCCGTTTATTAAAACGCGCCGATCGCATGTTATCGCCGAGATTGGCTTTTCTGGGTGCGGTCTTCTAACCAATGTTAATCAGTAAGTAACCGAAAGTAGCTAGTGAGCCACATTAGCCCTATTTTTCGACCATTACTTCCGCCGCCGTCTCGATGAGGAGGGTCATTAATGTCATGCTTTCACATGAATTGCTTTGGCGGCGAGCCTATGTCAACGTGATTCATTGATTAGAGTACGGGGTTGGCGCGTCTTACCGTGAATAAATAGGCCAGAAGGCAGGACCACATCGGGACATGGATAAAAATCGTTGCAGGCCAAGCAGTTTATGTCTTCGTGTTCAAATTGCGTGATTCCAGGTGCTATTTTACTCGCGCGCCTTGCGTAATGAACACTTTTACGAGCGTACAAATTTTCACCCCGGTCGCCCGAATCTAATGAAAAACGTGTTTTCGTGCTTTGTTTTTCCGGCGCGGTGTCATCGTGTGAAATATTCACGCGCGATTTTATATTTAATAAACCGGATGTGCAATCGTGCCGCCAACTGCGCCTTATCTAATATTTGCCGCTTTCAAATTGTACATCGCTAGATCCCAGGGATATTTCTTCATTCTGATAACGGCGCGGTGAAGAAGCGCGACTTTATGGTGCAATATCTCCGCAAGTGCGGGACGTGCGGCTTTTCTCACCGAACGAAATAAGAGAAAAAGCCAGCTAATAATTTATGTCTTGTCGCCGTGTTGCTTTGCATATTGTTTCGCTTTCGCCGTGTTTTGTTTCACGACAAGGAAACTCGAGAATATTGAGATGCGACCAAGCGACAACAAATATTGTGCGTTGTAAAAAATGCAAAAATTGCACTTTATGAAACATGAAAGTGTTGCGCTGCAAGTGCCGTGGAAGTGTTTTGCGAGTGCTGTGAACGAAAACACAATAACTTTATTTTTGCCAAACGATAAATATTAATCTTACACCGAGGCCGCGGCCGTGCAAACGAAACATACACGGTGCTGTCGGTTAACCGTCGTTTCGTCCTCTTCTCTCCGCGGTGCGGCAGGTGTAATTATAGTTTGTTTATTCGAATATGTTAAAGTTAACCTATTTCAGCCGACTTGCGTGTGCACACGGTACACATTTATTTATTATTCAGGACTTTCTTACTAAAATTTATAACAAAATCTAAATTTACACCGTATTTGTCGTGAAACATTTAAAAAAAACACAAATCAAAAAGTAAATTACGTTTCTAGGCGTAAATTTATTTAAAATCTATAATATTCCAACAATATCTGTTTTGAGTACCGGTTAAGTGCACAATTTATCAATCTGAATTACGATATCAACGTATTTGAGCAGACCACTAGCACTAGGGGGCGGCAAATATTAAATCCGAGCCATAATCCTCGGTCGTTATGGACGCTCGCCCGCTGCAGGTAAACAAACAGGGGGTTGGTCCCCGACGCATTACGCACGCATTCATCACCTGCCGCGTATTTGTCGACCAAGCGCGGGGGTAGCATTGGTGGAAGCGCCGGGCTTAACGGCTACTGCCGTGACTACATGTGTACTCACACGCTGATAGTCGATTATCGGCTCTGGTATAACCGAGTTAGTACACAAATGTCCGATCATCCCCTGCAGCCGCAACCAGTCGACAAACACAACTAGGCGGTGGTTCAGATTTTTCATTCTATTCATATGATTGCTAGGGTTTCACTTTAAAAAAATCCACTATTGATTTCACAACAGATTACTAAATTTTTTGTGAAATTTATAAGGTTGCTTTGTGCAAGCAGGATACAAAGAATGGTATATTTATTTTGACTAGATGTTAATTAAGAAGTTTTGCCAAGTAATAAAGCGTGTCTTGTTTTAATTTTCGCCGTGTACATAATTTTACCCCTTCTTTTTGCGTGATAGCACTTTGTCCGGGTGAGTCGGGAGTCTGGCTGGGTTTTCTATGCTTGATTTTAATATCTGTGAAATGTTGCAGACGTTTAAAAGTCGAAAAGACTCGTGAAGTCTTTCTTCTTGGGGGAAACGTTGCAGTGTGGGGTTGTTCGATATTTACTAGGCGATAAAAATTCACGCTTCTTAAAATCCATGTTGGAAATATTCAAATTGGTCCATTTTAGCGCTCCCTTGAGAGCCATTGAGGTTGACGCCAATTTCGGCCGACACAAAACTCAACTCCTGCTGCTCCACGCGTCTGACGCTACTCTTCAGGGACTTTTACTCTTTCCTTATGAAAATTACCTTCGGATAGTTGTGCAGTTGACAAAGGGTGAATTACAAACACTTGCTTTTGTTTTTCCAGGCAATTCGGTGCACAGTTCCAAGTTGTAGCTGCGAATGTTTCGTCCCTGGCAAGCGCCATCTACGCTACTGCGAGACGTGCAAACACGGATGGGTCCCACACGGTAAGTTACAATTAGTAACCCTAACTTTTCATTGTGTCCCCCAAGTCCTTTAAAGATTGTTTTCAATCCTCAACTTGGGGACCTTCACCTTAAAGCATTGAGTTTGGGAATGGAGTTGCGCTCAAAACGCCAAAGGGTGATGGTCATTTTATTATGATTGCTTCTGGTACCCCAAACGACTTTGTTGAATAAAATGATTTAAACGTTTAATTAGATGCTAGTGTACCGGCGCTATAATTTATAACTTGCCAAATGATGAATCGGGACGGCGTTATCGTCGCTGCGATCGCCTCATCTTCGATGGCCTCCTACATTCGTGTTATTTCGGCGCGTGTAGGAGCCTTACAAGTTATCGAATAATGAACTGTCATCGTTGAGTTATCGACGCGCGGTCGAGACACACCGCGCCCAAGTCATTCGGCTCGATTTCGATGCCCGAAACACAACCAGTCGGGTGCCATTTACAGTCTAATGTAGTCCGAGAGCCCTCCTCGCCTTGGGCTTCAAAGTCTCGGTAAAATAATGTCCATCCGACCAACCCTTCGTTGTCCTGAATAAGAAAAAATATTCAGTCATAAACAATCCGACGTGTGTCTGGTCGAAAATACCGTCCAAAGATGCTAGTACACTCTGGGGACGTGCATTTATGCATGATGCTGAAAATATTCCATGTTTCCAAGGTCCTCGGCGATGACCCCGGCTTCAATTTACGTCCGCGTTTAGATTTCCCAACGAAAAAAAGCTTATGAGACGTGTTTAAACTTAAACCAGATCCCCTGCGAGGTTTCAAGACCTCGAAAATTGGATTTTTTAAGGTTATGCACTTCAGCTGACAAGACGAAACAATTGGTAATTCAGGCGGCCGTCAATAAAATTCGAACGCAATCTATTACATAACGTTCTTTACAGTTTGCAATTGAGCATCAAACGAAACAACGTCGATGTTCATTTGGTAAATAATTTAATAAAGATGTACTCTGCACGCTTCTGTGCAACATTAGATTTTAATTCAATTTCGTGCATTGTAGAGTCGTGTATCACTTAATCTTCGAACGGTGTCCCTTGCGTCGTTCGTATGTCGCACCCCCGTCGCCACGAATGCGCCGCGAACAAATCGTCGGGGCTGTGAATTAATATATCAATATTATTCTTTGTCTCCGACACTATTATGCCATTATACGCGTAATATTCGCGCCCCTACGAGCGTTTAGAGACTTTGGCTGATTAAGAAAAAATTCAATTTGTTAAATTGCAACTGAGGCGTGTGTCTCTCACCCGCACTAATAGAAAATAGAAAATCTCGCGCAAATACACGTAATGTTAAGTAATCTTTTTTAATTCGGATGTGAAATTAATACCGACAAAAGCCAAAGCCGGTTTGGTTCGACGGGTAATCCCCACACGGAAAAAAACAATTTAATTTCGAAACCAGCGTGGTGTTAAAATAAAAATATGAAAATAAAACCGCATGATGTTTGTAATGTGTAAGATTAATCGTCTTTTTTTAAAAGATTTAACAAATTTACTCACTTAACTACTGTTTTTATACAGAAACAAAATTTGCATTCGTAATTCAATCAACAATTACGCAGTTTATAGTTTTTTAGTTGAATTTGTATTACATTGAAAGTGCTATGTTCAGTTTAGAATCAAACAGACGGTATATTAAATCATGTGCTGTTTAATGCTGGAAAATAATTTATTATGCACTTACATAGTTAGCGTTTGTTTTTTTCTCTTTCGTTTTTTGCTCGGTTCATATTATAATTAATAATCGCGTTCGTCCTGTCGTTTATTAATATTGAACGCAAACAATAATAATTATTAGACTTGGCGTGTGTACTGGTACAACTAACGACCAACGTTGGCTATGTCTGACTAATTGATTTTATTGGAATTATTACCACTCGAGTATTGCGCTCTGTGAAATATGCAAATTTTTATTTATTCATCAATCAATACTGGCTTTTAATGAATTCGTGTTGTTAGTTTAATTTGTTTTCTACTAAAATGGATTAATTGAGGTTAATTGAAATTTTCAATTTTCAATTTAAATTTTAAAATGTTGTTTTGGGATGTAAAACAAAGGATTTAATAAATTTAGTCTTGTGCGCATCTTGCGCGTTGCCCGCACTGGTAATGATATAATTATAGGTGTCGCGGTGTTTATGGTAAGCGACATGTGTGTATAGATTGGCGGCTGGTGTAAACACGGCGGCGCCGGACGCCGTTTTTAATGATGCGACGCTGCGCAAGCCACCTTTTCAGTTTACATTATCGCGAACTGTTTAGAAGAGCAGTCGTTGACAAAATGGAAATTTCCTTTCAACATGATTATATTTACATGCTCGCACAGCCGCCTCCACCTTCTACTCTTCTCGACGTTTTCATTAAAAAGCTTCGAGCTACGGCTACGAATTAGTGAAAATTATTAGCCGACTTTGCGGCCAAACTCGATGTATAAGCGTTCTAACTAACAAACGACCGAAAATAATTTCGGTTTGTTTGTGTTTTTTGGACGCCCGCGACGGCGGCGCGTGCGAGTATACATTACGGATTACACCATTTCGTGTGAGGCATCCCAGACCGTGTACTTCAACTCGCTATTTGTCGCTTACCAAGCCAAACCAAACCAAACCAAGCGTGTGCTTTTTTTTCCTCTCGTGTAATTCTCATCCGAACCGTTTAACATTTCCGAGCAAAACATTCACAGCGAATCAATTTACACAGCGGCGACGGCGTCGTCATCTTCACCTTGTTAATTTATTTCCAGCGTTGTTTATAAAATGCGCCGTGATAAATGACGCGCCGTCGATCCGGCTTGCCGATATTAAGTTACTGTCATATCGATAAATTAAGCTCGTTTATACTTTGCGCTACTTGCGACCTATCGATATCAGTCACAGCTACTGTGCTGTCATGTCTCCCTATTGTGATTTTGCCACACCCTCACAATCACGCGGTTAATAAGATTTTCTCAGAATCTGGAATGTGAAATATGAAAACGTCATTTTGCGCACCACAATCTGCAAACATTAATTTTCGTTATTTTTTTTTCGTTGCGAAAATTACAAATAGCAACTAACGCCATCTAGTTTTTATACTAAGAAGCAGGGTATTTAACATTAACAAAGTCAGCTATTATTATAATTAGTCCGTAATTTACTTGTTGTTCTTACCTACCAATTACGCCATTGGTATTTATGCTAAGTTTTTGAAAGTTGATTAAAGTTTATTATTATTGGCGCACAATGTGGTATGTTTCGTACCATTGTTGTTATCGTTTATTGAGCGTGTCTAATGAGTGAAATGTGCGCGGAAAAAATCGTCCAGGTGCGACGCCGTGCGACGCCTTCTTATTACAACGTCGCGGATTTCAAAATCTGATTAGCGATGGACGCGATGCGCAATCACTCCGGGTACGTACACAGTAAGACATGCAATCGTCTTTAATTGGAAAGTTTTAACAAACACACAAAACAAAACTTCATTTTAGAGTGTTTGTTTTTGTGGTTTGCCGATAGGTGGCGTTGTATTCTTTAATTTGGTTTTATCCTTTGGGATACTGCCTTGATTTATCACAAGTCCAGTTGAGTTTCAGTCCCGTCGATAACGGTTGCCACCCTATATTTAGCCAGATCAAGATTTACGTCTTTGTCTTGTATAAATTGCAGCTAACTAGGAATTTGTGAGTTGTTTTGCTTAAATATTTTAATGTTTTGGGTTATTAATGTTTCAAAAACGTACCAATAGAGTGCGTAGTAGTTTTGTATTATTCAATGGTTTGCGACTGTAATAAATTACAATATTGTTCCTTATAAATCTATTTGTGAATGTATGGCGTTATCAAATTTTCAAATGACAACATAAATCATCGGGTTGTGCGCGTTTTGCATGGTCAAGCGCTATTTGGTACGTGACCGTTATATTCCCGCGCGCGCCCTAAGACCGCCCCCGCGCTGATGTGGTCCGTCTTTCATGTGAATTATTTAGCACATTGCCAAATGTCCGGGCTATCAGAATACACTATTTATAACACAATAGCCGACCGTCCATCTCTATATTCATTCCAGCGTCTATTCAACGTACGATTCCAATTTTGTGGGGTTGAACTCCAGGGCGAGCGTGCAGAATTTAAATTAGAATTATCTACATATCGTAGAAATATTCTTTACAAGTTTTACAACTTATGGGGTATGGGGTAAGACGTAAAAAATATTGAGTTTTCTTCCTTTTCTGTTCTGATGGGGTATCATTGGGTATCGTGTGGTGTGATACAATCAGACATTTGTAAACTGTGCTGTGACCATAATTAAAAAGTCATGGTGTAATTGTGACACGCTTTCAAACAAAACGGCGCGGCGTATCATTTAATTACACGCTGGTTTGAATGTCGCGTGACGCGACGGGCGACGCCGCAGAGATGCATTATCAAAGGAAGTAATTCGTCATTAGGGTATAATTGCTGGTTGGCGCTCTATCCGCGTTTATTCGGCTTGTTATATACGTTTATTCTCGCATGTTTAACGCTTGTTTCGCCCACCCGACAAACATCGCAATCAAATTTTTTATTTCGCTTCGCGCACACCGGAGGGAGGAAAAATTACTGATGCCACTAAACGCGAAAACATAGGGTTGCTCCGGACGGTTGCCAACCAGGTTAATACATCACAATTATCGTGTGTTGGACATTAGGTCTTTATTTTTTCTTGTTCGCCGAGTAATGATACACAGATTTGTACATTTAAGAGACATGGCATTAACGCATGTTAATTACTGAGCGAGTTGACGACGAGACTCGTTTGGGACTTTGGAGGCTCCAATCAAGACCGAGCAGATCCAGCATTTGCTGGTACTGAACCATTTTTCGTTTGGTTGCTGAGTGAGTGTGTGAGTGCGAAATGAAATTGTGCTGCGTTGAGGAGCAAACGCGCGGGTTGTAATTAAAAATCCATTAGCGGAGCACAATGTAGATTCAGATTTTTAATGGTGGCACGCATTAGTTTGGTCTCCTCGCCTGATGGGCAGCACGATTCTACTCCGCGGTACTCTTCTCCGCCGCCATCAACGTGTCATTTACACCGTGGCGCTAGGGTTCTCTTCTTTCCACGAGATCGATGTGAGATCCACACCGCGCCTCTCTGATGGCGTGGTGGCTTTTGTGGCATGGACTCGTTACGAGTGGACAGTTCACGGTCTTTTATCGGTAATTTTCAGTAACGTACGCGCTTGGTTGCGGTCGCGTGTGGAGCACCGCATTGCACGTGACCCGCTTCTTCGTGCCGTCCCGTCGTTGCCAAAGCAATCAAAGCGACCACGGTTGATAGCCGACGGTCGGAAACAAAAAAGGAGCAGAGCGTGGATTGGAAAAAAACATATACACACCACAAAAAAATAAAATCTATACCGAGTCACGTTTCGCTCGGGCTTTTCGTGCGCGCACACACGGCGATCGCGATTAGTCGCCCAGTCGCGTCTCGACCTCCAATGGTATTTGCTTCCACCATGGCGCTCCTCGCACACGTAAATGTCCCCACGGGCGCCCCCGTCGAAATTACAAGACGCGTTCCTGCATACATCGCAACCATGATGGATTATCGCACATTTATCGTTCATAATCACACATACCTTTAATGATTCTGCTTTACATCTAAAGTTAACGCCCATGATTCACTTACTAATGTCGATAACAATAGCAATCGTCATCATCATATTCCAGGTTCACAATTTTGTCTTGTAAACTCTAAATTTGTTTGCGTTTAAGTTAAACAAGTGCAAATAGAGGGTGCGTTTTGCATAATCTACAAGGTTTTAACTCGCAGTCAACCAAGTAGGGTAGAGTTCTAATCAAATATTTGTACAATGATACACTTAGGTACAGTATAAGTCTGGAGACAAGCGTCATTCCAGCTCATAAGGTTATAAAGTAGGAGGAGTTTCCGTACTGCGCATGCGCATATTTAAATTTACCGCGTTTCTTTCTACATTCAATTCTTCTCCTTTTATTTTCACTTAAGAATTAAAATATTGGCTGGAGCCTAATGAAGAGTATCAGACTTAATTGTCGTCGTAAATGCGACCTACGCAGGTTAAACGTGCTTCTTAATTATGTAACGTAAATGGATCCCCAGGGCAGATGCCTGATGAAATTTAAGCAGATTTAGTGATGACGGTGCCTTCAAAGTCTGCACCAACAACATCTCCATTCTCTTCTTGCATTTTCATGATGTCTTTTCTATTTAAGAAAAAAGGGGTAATGAATATTACGCGCGCAAATTGTGCCATAAACGAAACATAAAAGAAGGGAGACGCGTTTCGCTTAATGGTGCGCGCTTTGTGTACATTATACAAAAAGTCGCACGAGAGAAGAAGGGCAATTTACTAATTTTAATCACACTTTTTGTTGCGTTGTTGTTACTCTCGTACGGCGCGTTTTTTCCAGAGCATAAAAGTTGTTAATTATGATAAATATTCACGGCTTTTTCCTGGGAGAGTCATGAAGCGGAAGTCGGCATTGTTGTGCCGCGGCGCAACCCTTTGCCTTTTAGCAACTTCCTGCAACTCGCGCGCACCCTGGGGACGCGTTCAAATCCTATCTCCTTACTCCTGCGAAAGTAAGCGCACAGTAGGTTGGCAAAGTCCAGCGTTAACCGATCGCTTTGCCTTGTCCTTTGATTAGGGGTGTTTTGCAAGAGTCACAAGGGCAAGTTGCTTTAGGGCTAAGGAATATTTATAGCGTGTTAAAATCGAAATTTCATCCTAGACATGGTTAGCGCTTACAGAAGCGTGTGTAAGCCGGCTCGTAAAATGTTTATGTAAACCAATAACAAACAATTGGCGTTTGGTTCGTTTGCTTCTTCAGGGGGCTCTGCTTCAACAGTTGCTTCGTGCGCCACATGACCTTGTTGCCTTGTGCGGTCGTGGCTGTCGAGCAAATCGCAAATCATGTTCGCGGTCAAAGGTCCAACGCCGATTGTTACTGTTTCGTCATTTTTACGTGCCTCCTCGTTCAAGTTATTCAATCGGTAGCACCTCGTGAGAGCTTCTGCAAACAAACCAAATCAAGCAGGCTTAACTCATTACAACGCTACTCACATCATTTCCGAACACAATCCCGCACAGATTGATATAAATTAGTGGCATTATCAACGGCATTATCATTTGAACAATTTCGTGTGGCACGAAAAACTCACTTGCTCGCTGCGGCGAGAATGAGCGTCATAATTGAAAGAGCTTAATGAAGCAATGATTGCATGGGGCCGCGACACCAGCACGCCGACCAAATCATGACCAATCAGTTCTTTGTCCCTTTTGAAAAATTAAAAATGATCCCGTCGACTTGACGCCCACTTTCCATTCGTTACCTGTGCGCAACGTTTCGAAACTTATTACATTCTCAGACTTTATTACTATTAATATGCGAGCGAAAACAACTCAGGCGCCAGCGTATCATTAGTAGACGTGGCTCATCACGTGGATCATTTCGTATTAAGTAACAAATGACAAACCAAGCACACTGACTGTGGGGTATCAAGTTTTGTTTGTTGGAAAACTTAAGATTTTGACAACTCTTTTGCGTAGATGCTAAAGTTTGTAAATGCCTGCGGGAATTCGCAATGTTTGCTCATGTTGCTTATACTCTTACTCATCCCAAAACTGCTGCTTTCTAAAGACTTGCTTCAGCAAACTTTTCGGTTATTATGTCGGCGAGTCGGCGACTTGCGACTTTTATTATATTACGGCAAACATCTTTATGTTTATCCTTCATCTATATAATCTTTTTATCTACAACCCTTGCAAAAATCTGCATAATTATATTTTTTTTCTGAAACTTTTGATTTTAATAAGGCACAGAATTTTCAGTAGTGTCAGGAATTAATTTTATAGCCTAAATATTCAAATCTAGAAACGTAAAGTGTCAAAACATTTTAGTATTTTGTGACTCTTTTACTAACTCAAATGGTAAGCTCATTTCATATGTGTGGTCTTCAAAATCGTAACTTACTTAACCATAATCGTTGGTGTGTTCAAGCCTGTTGGTTCTTCTTCTTCGTCTGGTATTTCATTATTTTTCTTCTCCGTTGCATCCGAACATTTACGCGTTCCGACCGTGCATCGAAAACAAATAGCTATCACATTACTTATTCAAATGCTGCTTAATTATTAAGCAAGTGTGTGTAATGTTGTAATCGACAACCGTTGCGTTGAGGTCGGTGGTTAATTAAATTTTAATGCCACGCGACGATATATTCGGTCGGGTTTTAATGACAAACGAAACGCAGCAAAGACTGAAGAACGAGTTGTGCAGCATGTTGTTGTCGTATCGATTTTGTTCCGGTGTTCCGGAAACAACTACCGCGTACAAGACCGTTTTTCGCATCCTGGTAAACGCTTTCGTCTGGAAACGCGCTCGTTTGCAGTTATGGCCGTGCAAGCCTTATAAATTTTATAATTAGTCTCGACGGCGCGCAGGACGCTGCGATGAGGGCGAGAAAACGAAGGAGATGAAACGTAAAAACGCTTCCCTTGAGATTCCCTCTACACTTTTACTACGCTCTGTGTAAGCGTACATTTCGGTGTATATCTGCATCAGTAGGATCATACATTTCCTTTTTTCGTTCACGCTTCGTACATTCCATGACACTGAATGGATAGCGCCAATGCCGGTTTGAAGATGACAGTCTGAAAGAAGTCACAATGCTTGAAATCAAACGCATCTTTCATGCGGCGGTCGCGCCGCGTCACGGATGGCAGGACCATGTATGGATGTTTATTTATCTCGGGACATCAAGCCGGTTTGATTGTCGTGCGATGTCGTTTTGTGTGTGACACTGGACAGAGTCCTCATTGTCTGGCCTGGAAGACGCGCTCTTCGGACGAATACACTGGGCGGCGTTGTGTTACTTCTTTTACTTTTTATTTCTTCGCTGCCACAGGCAAGCAAGCAAGCGAACGCTTCTTGAGTGCGCGACATGTCGCTGATGTGACATGCAGACAGATGACGCTTGAAACTTGGTTAGGTTGGTTAGGTTAAGTTAGTTATGAATCTTGCATTTTATGCATTTAATGCACGACAGATGTGTCAAGTCATGAAAGTAAAACAAAACAGGTGGATATGATCAAATGATCAAAAACTACGCTCACTATGACGTCACTGTTACAACAGATTTACACTTAACCTCAATCGTAGGCTCTTTTAGTTGTTTATTTTCGAAAAACGTAGTTTTGTGTTGTGAGTGAGCGTGTTGTACATGAAGAAGCGATCCCATGGAAAGCATTTTAAACGCTAAACATCAATAAACATAATAGGCAGTCGTTTTAGTGTGTCCATTATACACACGTAAACGCCGATGCCGCCGATGCTGGACCTCTGGGACACAAAAACAAGTTATACAGCCTGGTTTTAATTACCAAAAGAGGTGTAAAAAATGCCATCTCCATCGACGCATCATCCACCAAACGTCCAAACATATAACCCGATTTATTGGAGGACACATTCGTGGAAGTGCGTTTTATTTGGTCCCCAACCCGACATTTGTGTTAATTGCTACGTTTTTTGACAGATTTCAAAATAAATGCTGGTGATTCCAGTGATCGGGTTGAATGTGCACGGACGGCGTCCGTCAGTGGCTTTGTTTCGTGCGTATAAATAATAAAAAGCGTCTTCCCATCCGTCTTCACGACGCTGGAGACGAAGGAGAACGGACGACGACACACGGTAAACGTCGTCGTATGGTTTTTTGAATGCGAGCTGGTCCGGCGCCCTACGGGGTCACCTCTTTTATTACCATTATTTGAAGATAAAAAATGTCTTCCAATTAAAAAAGTTTGCCGCTGACTCTATATATCAATCTATGGGCCGGGCGCAGCGTGAGGGCGCGCGGGCATGTCGTGGACCGCCGCGGACTTAAATATGCATTAATATTCGATAAAAAATATAAATTATATACTTTGTTTACATGCCTACCATGACGGCCAATCATTACCAACACACTATCAACACTCTTGCAGGATGACGTATTGTTCGTTGGGCCCTATTCTTTTCGGAGCGTCTTTTAACGACTTTTTGCGGCGATCGATACAATTTTCTCGTTTTAATTAATTGAACAAAAACACATTGAACAAAGAAGCGCATTTTGTGATTTGGTGATATTCCAAGTCGAAACGTGATTGATGATTTTCATCCCCGCACGGTGTGGCGGTGAAAATATAATGGGCGGCTAATAGTGGAGTGTCGTGGCGAATGCGTGCCCGCCAACGGGTGGTGGACCCCATCCCGAGGGCCCATCTCAGACCGTGCACGCAAACGCCGGCGGCGCTCGCTCTCTACCTGCGACTCTTTTGCTTCGATTTATATTTGAGGCTCGTGAGGCCCAAAACAAATGGTCGCCTTGTCGGCGGCCTCCTTTGACCGCCGCCGCTTAAATACGGCGCGCGATATTTATTATGTGTTTTGAATATAAAATGTCAATGCGTGGATTTATTCGTGCAGTTCGCGCGACGTGCATTATTTACGTTATTTATCGCCGCCTCGCGTCTCGGCGCCGCGAGCTTTAATGCTTTCTCGCACGAAACACAACACACAACATACGAACTAAAACTGAAGAGTTAAAGTACAAAAGAAGATATAGATGATATTGGAAAAAAATATCAATTGCCAGGAGCTGAATTGTTGTAATTTTTTGATTTAAGCTTCCGCGAATTGTTCGAGCCATGAATGCGGAAAATATGTGCCAGTCCATTTCAAGCTTTTTCATTCCTGCAGGTTATAATTGAAATCGAGTCGCCTACTAACACACACTCTTCTGTATCATGCATAAACCAGGATCTATATGCACATGTAGATTTACGTGTATAAAATATGCACGCGCGTTTATTACCCACGTCCGCTGCGCCAACATCCTTCATCCCTTCGGCTCCAGACGAGACGTTGTTTTCTCTTGTGTTTGTGGTTGCCATTCAATTCAATTCAGGAAAAAACAAATCAGAACGGAAACATTTGACGTTTTCTCTTCAGAGCTCTCCATTCCCTCCTCGGAGCGCTCTCTGGAAGTGCGTAACAAAGAGTCGGGCTGTTCACTTTTTATTTATTTTAAATGTGGCACAACAAAAGCTAGTTAAATAACGCGTTGAGCGAAAACAAAAGACTGCTCGCTTGTCGGCCGTTTTCCCGACAGTCGCGTTCGCCCTCTTTTCGAGCTGGTTGGCCCCAGAGCTGGTTGGTAAAAGTACACAAGTGTGTATCATTGAATCAAGAATTGAATGGATAGCAAACTGGCAAAATAGGTTTTTGTGTGGTATATGTGGCGTATTTATACGCAGGTACATCAGAGAGTTTGCTAGGTGTATACACTTGCCAGGTCCGAGAGCATCCATTGTTTTAACAATTGCCATAAATTATGCGCATGATATATAGACCAAAATTGCTGAGCATATATACCGGCAGAGAACACGCGTCCACTTTGCGGCTTCTTTATTATTATATCAAGAGGCCCACGAGGAGTCGTTCGGCGTATTGACATAGGGCAGCTCGTAACCAGCAAGTAATGGTCAAAAGTATAATATGAAGTGCTCTACCTGCGATTCAGAGCACTGAAATACACACAAGTAACGATAACGACTATGGGGTGGTGTTGTTTTTATTCAAATTTTAATTGTGCACGAAAGCGTTAAAATCCTACAATTGCTTCCTGGAGAACCATCCCAGCCCAGAAAGAAACGTTTATTATTATGACTACCAAAACAACTCTTTCTCGTATGGATAATTACTGGGGATGTTTTTGGTGATTATCATTATTTTGAAGCATCTAGGACCTTTTTGGGGTTAGGTTGAAATTATCTGACTTATCCTGGTAATGGTGGTCTTACAATGAAAGGTGTCGCGAGCCACTACAATCTAGGAGGCTTTGTTTTAGTTATCGAATAGGCCGTGAGCCACGGTAATCTAGGAGGCTTTGTTTTTGTTTTGTTTTGTCAGTTGTTTACGTTGTAAATCGGTTTTGGTGATAAAATTAGTCACATTTAAGCATTCATAGAGTGAACACGTTATCGGTAGTTTAGAGGTTGGTAGTCTCGCGGACCTAAAAGTTTTTCTTTCTGTTAGTTTGTGACAGTATGAGTTGTCGAGTGGACATTATTTAAATATTGAAAGACGATGTGAACCTGACTCTGGCTGAGCGTACAAAATTGCTTGACTGCTATATTTAATGCACGGCGTCGAGTCGCGATCGCGGTCTCTTTGAACCCGACAACAATATCAATTGCGCCCCTATGTGCACTGCGTTCGATACCCAGAGGCGGCAAGCATTGCGCACATGATGCCAGACGTAAATTGTGAATTGTAGCTGAAAGGTACTGCATATTCGCATTCTCTCTTGTTTCTCTTGTACGCAGCGACGAATTATTGTCGTAGATTACGAAGATATTTGCTGTTTAACGTGTTTATTGCTTCGATTATTGGCTGTAACCAAAGTTTTCCTAACCTAACTTTAACTTCCTATATTGGAATGAGGGCGGGTTTCCAATAAATACGGTTTGGGTTTGATGCGGGGCTTTGATCGTCATTTTTGGGCCGTGGGTTCGTGGTAGGAATCGTCAACAATTTACATTGCATTAATCGCGGACATTCCGCGCGCACGCTGTGATCCGTTAACCGTGAACTAATCGGGTACACACGAATGATTAAATTTCAACATAATTGTTACATGCACCCGGCCAAAGCGTGCCGTCAAAGTCATTTCGTGGCACTTTGATTCCACTCTCTGCACTCCCTCGTTCACCCAACTCCTGGCGCATGTCCTGGCGTAGAGAGACCTTTGTGATCGCGGTCCTCGGGACTATCGCGATTTGTTTATTGAGTTAGCCTACGCTACAGTGCACCCGAATTGTAACCGTTTCCGAAATTTACTTTTACTCTCCCAAACCAGCGAATTCGAAACATTCTGTTTGATTAAACGTGGAAGGAGTGGATTTCTGTTGTACATAGTTCGGAATGGGAGAAATCTCAACTAAGACAAATAAAACCCGTCATTTCTGCTTTCGATTGCGTCTATAATTATTGAAGAGTCCGTACATGGTGTATACGATTTGACGAGCGATTAATTTGACATAATAACACGCGATAGATGTAACTGGCAGCGATGAACGTACCACAAGGCACGAAGAATTTATACGCTTTGTTCGTCGCGCGTTCCTTACTTCTTTCCGATGATCCAAAGTGGACGATGTGGATGGACACCAGACGACGTTGTTACTCGTTACTTTGTTACAAGAGCTGATTCTCATAAAGCATCCCGGTTGTCCGATGCGCCCGCGGTCGCGTCACCCGACGCGCACCCAACCTATCATTACGTGTCGAAACCAAATTGTGTATTATGTGTATTATTTTTCTAGAGAGGTCGCGCTCATTATTGCCCCGCGTTTGCGGCGAACCGAGCCGTGTGTCGCTTCGATATCTCTCCGATTTCGGCACCGTGTATGACCGTGCAACTTCTTTGCGTCGTCCGTGTGCGTCTTTGCCACATTCGTTCCGTTCCTCGACCCGGATCATTACCGTGCGCGGTGCCGCAGGACCAACCAGAACACGCATTCCCGCACGTTACTCGCGCGCCGCCTAATCTCCGCCGCAAGATCAACAACAACGAGCCCGACGAGAGCGAGCGGCAATCAAATTCGATTCAAATACTACTCCTAAGCCATGGTGCGCGGGGCAAATGATATGCGTACATGCCGTAATAAACGGATCCGTAATTTGGCAATGACTAGCAATTCGAAATGTAATTATTTCGGACAGCCGACAATGTCAGTCGTCAGCTAGACATTCTGTAGTCCTCCAATTTAAACTTTTTTACTTTCACTCATAGAAAGGAGCTTTATATATATTATATTCTTGTTAAATTGGAATAAAGTGGGAAAAAAAACAACGTAAAAGACCATTTGTAGGTTTGATTTTTTAACAATTTATTCTGTTGGATCAAAAGCAGGTACAACAACAAATAGAAATTCATTAAAACTTCTCCAAGGGGGGACGCATTGTTTCCGAACGTAATTGTGTGACGGTGCTTCGGGTCACTGCGGGTGACCACATCTGTTCTCCTCTACTTATTGCTCTTTTTTGTCGACCCAAGCTCACTTTTCGATCAATCGAACGATTTGATTTTACATTTTCCATTATCTGTCGACCCTTGAGTTTCACCAACATGAATAGAAAATAGAGCAACACCTATCCTACAAACAGAAGAACAAGAAGAAGATTCAGTTGCATCAATTGTGGTTAGATCCAATGCGTTTTTTTGTCCGCGCCATTCGAAGACGAATTCAATGATAATCAACTCGCTTCTCTTCTCAATTAAACCGCGCTGCGCGGCTTATGTAATCCACTAATTAACGTAATTACACACACCGTGTGTAGCAAGTGACGCAATATTTTTTCAGCGGCGACTTCGTCAACTGGAAAGCGCACCGTCGTCGTGTGCCCGCGAGCGACTAATACAAAACTAATTATAGGCGACTTAGCGTGCCGTGATTCTGTACCGCGGGAGACAAATGACAAATGGATTCTGTCGAGTATGCGCCCGGCATGCGCGCTTGATAGATTTGACATTGGAATGGCACGACCGCGCGCGCGCGAGGCATTCACGCGCGGTGCTCTGAGGACATCGGACAGTTTTTCTTACCTTTTCTACGCTAGCCGCCGCCATCCACTACAACAGATTGTTCTCTTTGCCTCTTGATCTCTGATCTCGGCGAGACAAGTTATGAGCGAAGAGCGGGCGCAAGCAAGTCGCACGTTCATGACGTTCACTCTTCGCGCACTTGTACTTCTTCATGTGTCAGTAAGTTCTGTATGTCGTGCAATTACGAGGCGGGGAATTGCTAATCGCAGCGCACGATGCACGAATCAAATATTAATTTTATCGATTGCATCGATAATTGAACGTGTGCCCTTGCACACCGGCACCGTCACAAAACAAGTCTAATCCCTGGCTTATCAAGAGACGCTGATGCAATTAGCATTGACAAAGTGATGTCATCCGAGCTCACAAAACACTTGTCGAGTGGGATGTTGCAAGTTAAAAGTTAGAAGCTGGAGATTACAACGCTTTAGGTCTTGTTATATGTGGGGTGGCGTTTTTTAGGGGACTTTTTTAGGGTGAGCTTTTATCCGGCCACTTTGTCGTTTTTACCACGACATTTCAGCAGGAAGGACACTTGTTGAATGTGTCATACGCTATTCCAACTCTGTGTTTTGATCTTCTCCAACATCTCCTTGATTGTTGATTTGTGAGTTTTTGAGTTTTGTTTCAAGACAATTTTTTCTAGTTTCTCATGATTCGACCTTGGTGCTATGTACTTGATCCAACACGATTCTATCTATCGATGCATGTGTTTATTGTGTACTGATGTACTCGTGTACCCGATGGTATGTAATTATGCTAACGTTGTCTCTCTTTTGCTTGCAGGTAAGTCCCGAGCTCCTTTGTTTCAAGCGTAAAACGTGACGGTGTGACAAGGCTCTGCAAGGTCGCGGCTTTGCAGCAAACGACAGGAGATAATGCATGTGCGCCGTCGTCTATTCGTACGTAACCAAACCTCTCATAGATTACACGTATCCGAATGCATCAATATTAAACGTCTCCAGTCATGACCTAAAAATCTCACAGAAAAAACTTGCCTCACGCGTATTACTTGTTTCCAAATCAAATTTTAAGATTTCGAGATGTCCATCACAAACTCCAACAAACAATAATGCTATGTTATTAGCGCACCGAATACAAATACGAACAGAAATCCGAATACAGTTAGATTTGAATGCGAGTTAGTCAAGTGGAACTGGCACTATGAACTGACATTTATTCGTTCGGGTTGACACGATGTAAAGTGTAAAATTTCCGCATTCATACTACACGCGAAGAAGTAGCGAAATCGATCCATTAGCATCGGTTATTCGCAGCGCACAAAGAGATAGTCTCGGATAGTAGGAACAGGTCCGAGCCCGCATCCATATTTATGCGACATGCGTCGGGGCGCCGCAATGCGCTTTGTAAGTGTAGAACCATTGTGGCGGCTTGGCGGCCCGTCGCGACTGTCAGAGCGCACGGGGCGCCCCATATCGCGCGCCGCTTTCATGAATAATTCCTCACATATTTACCGTCGGCGCGGCCCGTCGAGCCCGCGTTTCTTTGTCATGCAAAACGCTGTCGCGCGACGTCATTTTCGGTTGACGTAGCCCTCCAAAAAACGGGATACACACATCACACGATGGCGTGGGTGGTGTCGACACAATAGGAGTATCATCATCCCGATACTTTTGATGTGCTCAGCGAGACCAAATTCTATGCAAATTCGATTTGCAGCGGTGCCGCGACGAATGATACCGCAATAAAGCGTTTAAATGAATCCATCAAGGTTGTTAAACTGCTACTTTGTATCGGGGTGTATCTTGAGGGGTTGGATAAATTGACATTTACATTGGTTAAACATCTTTTCACGTTGGGCATTTTTTGTTCGGAATTTTGTTGTTGCATTGATGGTAAAACAAACTTACCCTTCTCGTCAGAAGCAGTTCAGTGCAAGCACGAGTTTCGCAAAAGTTGTAATTAGTTTTCCCAGCGTACGAGCTTAATCATGCTCCGCATACGAATGAATGATGACGCGTGCATGCACCACCGGTCGAGGAGTTCATATTTATGTAGGTGCATGTCGTGGTCTATAGAATTTTTTTTCCAAGTTCAATTTCGCGTGCTAGCTATATTTTTAATTATAAGGTTCTTTGCTTTGGCTCTCGCCCACTCTTGGCCATGTCGAACTCTGGTGAAGCAAAATTTGCCGAGTGGAAAAATGTTCAGTTCATTTGTCCTTCAGCCCTTTGCTCATACTACCAAACCCCAACTCCCTTCGTTTGTTTTCTTCTATCCGCAAGCCCGCGAGGAGATTTTTATTAAAACTGTTGATTTGAGTCTGGGGCGGTTGCGATTGCGATTGAGATCGCGAATACGAATGCAAAACAAGCAACAGGATACTGGAGATAGAGAGAGAGAGTAAGGGGAGAATGTGTTGGAATATGCCAGAATTACAAGGAAAAATGTGGAAACATGGATCGATGTATTACGAATCAAGCGTACTCTGCAAAAAAAATGTAAAAGAAATTTACGTTGCAGATAGGTTAATTCTTTTTGGGTATATGCCAAAGGGTTGCACAAAATATTGTTAATGTTTGCGTTTTATAATTCTGTTTAAATAATCTTCTGAGCTCGGCTGTGATGAAAAATATTTCCAATTTGAAATTCTCTTCTACCTTCTTTCTCCAAACTGGAACTGGAACACCAGCAATGTGATAATGAAATTTTAAAATCCCGACCAGACGTAGATCCCTGGCAGCATTTTTGAAGGGAAAAAATTTCAACCCCCACGGGAGCGTACGCATGCACGTGTCCATCCGTTTATTACGTATTGCAGACCACGCGTGTGCGAGCTTGAGTGAGATCAAGCCCTTGGAACATTTGCGAATTTTTCGGGGCGATTTGATAAGGCAAGGCGTACTTTTCAATCCATACAGCCCACACGTTTCGGGACATGATGTGAACGTTATGAACGAATGGGGGCAGTGGTTGAACACATCATACTCATATATTCAATAACTTTGCGTTATGTTCCGTACCGTACTGACTCATTACCCGAGGGGTTTGCTAATCAATTATGAATCTCAATATTTCTCTACTGTATGCTCTGCCCACCAATCAAAGTACGACTGGCGACCGCTACACGCATGCCAGCGTCACATCAATACAATTACAATAAAAATTGTTAATGTCCAACACGGCAGGACTGCGCTGTATGCGTCAAAGCATGCGTTCATTAGGCGGCAGCGGCTGCCGCAGCGGCAGCGCGACTCACTGTTAAAAGCCATTATGACCCATTCGGAACGATGATACTACATATTTCGATCTTGGTCTTCGCGTCAATCGCCGCTAGCTCAATGCCACCGCGATGAGATATTCAAAGTTGTTTTGTTCACGCATAAGAAGATTGAAATTAGTTTTGATGACCACATGACCAAAATCTGACTTGGCTTTAACTTTTGGTTTGAAACATTCGCACCTTTTCAGACCCTTGCCCGGCTTGAGCAAGGAGCAGATGGTCTGACAGATGTAAAAAAGTTCAGAATAGCCAAAACATGATTTTTAAAAGTTGTTTCTTCGTATAGAAGGTAATGTGCTTTTTTGGAGGTTAGAATTGTTTCTTGAAATTTAAAAACAGTTCCATGGATATTATCCAGACTTTTACACCCCTATGTCGAGGTGTGTGTCATTTTTTTTTGAAAGGAATAAAACGCCTCATGCAAAAAAGGGGATTTTATAGTTATGCGAATTTAATCTAACTTTATTCCTGACGTCTGTTCACGTTTTGCTTTCTTATGATTACAAAGCCGAAGAAGGCCAAGTGTTTTGCATGCGAATGCGTCTGAATGAATGCAGCCAGACTGCCAGTCTGCCATTCTTTGCTCGCATACTATTGAAGTGGTTCTCGCGCACTCGGCACGGCATGTATGAAATGTCATCGTGATATTATGCGGTGGTTAGTGTCGCCGTATGTCATCTTAATGGCGCATGAAGCGCCGCCGCCATCGTAATGGCCACATTCGCGCGTCTAATGTGTCGCATCACAATTTTGCGGTTTCCTTCCTTCTTTGGATAATAAAAGCCATGTTCTAAGCAGTTCGTATATGGCCATGTGTATGTCTACCAAGAGCAAATATGGCTTTCCCCTGATCCCCAGTGGGATGATATCCGATGTAGCGTCGGGACGCAAGGTCGGCAAGTTTCCGTTCGGCTTCATCGACGATGCGTGTACAAACAATGCCGGTCCCCGAAATGGAATCATCAGCACATGAGGCGGCGACGGCGGCGGTGGAGGCAGCATCGATCGGCATTGCGTGCGCCTGTCATTAATTAAATTAACAAGCGGAATATTTGCATGAGCAAAGTATCAATTGATTTTGGTCGGTTGGTGAAGCCTGGAGCTTGGTTTTGTGGCCGCCGCATCGACGAGAGGTGATTAAACATGATTTGAGTGACACGCGCGTCATCTGTAGCGGACGCGCCGGCCGGATGCAATGTCAGACTTGATCTGCCCGCCGGCACACATCTCTATCCGAGTTATTTTCCATCATTTTGGAACAACATGTGTGTGTCATAAATTGAAATGTTGAATTTCACAAATCAACCAACGCCATCTACAGTCAAGTAGCGTTCAAGCAGTTATTAGTTGTAAACCTAAATTATTGATTGCCAGTGGTGGGGTGACCATATTCAAGGTTTGGTACCTACGTATACACAAATTTGCATTCGCAGATGACGAAGGATGACGCCATGACGAAGAGAAAGGGTTCGCCGTGTGCAAATGTTATCTTCGCAAACCGTGGCTGTGTCATAACAACCATTCAGATGTCATGTTCAACGCGCCGGACACGAGACAAGTGACAGAAAATACGTGCAAAGCTTGTCACTAAAATAGAAACGTAAACTGTTTGCGTTAAATATTCAACAGAGCGCGCCACGGCAACTCGTTTACTCAGTGTGCACGTGTCGTCCTGAATTGTGAGGCGACGTGTACTCGTAGTCAGTTTATTTTTCGTTTCGAAAACAAATTCAGACCCTTCTTCGCGTACACATATCAAGGAATTGTACACAATGCCACGACAGGACAAAAATACTCAATTTTGGTTTCCATTTCCCTGAACAAGGCTCAAGTTACTGTGTGCTACAGATATATGCATTATGATTATGGCTTTAATTTTGGTAAGTTTCAAAAGGCTTGTCGACGAAGGACCCGAGAGCACTGGAGTTGGAGCCGTGGAGAGTTGTTTGCATCCTGGACATGCTGCGGTACGCATCCTGCAGTCTACACGTCCTTAAAGCGGCTTATACGCGCAACGCTGGATTATTTGCCAAGTACGCGCAGAGGGGCGGCGGGGAGCGTTCAACATGCGGTCAGAGAATGGTGCTCCGTCGGGGTGATCCAGGCGCGCGCCCGCAATTTGCCTTAATTCGTCAGAATCGCGCGGTTATTGACATAACTCGCACGAGGGTGCCGCGGCCCTGGCAAAGGGTTAACGTTGGGCTAATTATTTCGGTCGGCGCATCGTAATCCTTTCGTATAATGGCCAACGAACTTATCAAATCTTACTCCTCCATAGCGGCCATTTGTGTACATTACGATCCTCCCTTTCATTTTTGGGTTATCATTAAATCGCACCATGTTAGTAGTATTTTACAAGTACTCAACTACCAAGTTAGGTTAGCTGTATGTCACATAACCTTATTGCTGTGCCTCTGTTACAAAAATGCCTTGATTCGTTAAATTTGTTTTTGCATTGTTTTTTTTCTGAACGCCTACTTTTGCTGACGTGAAGAAGAAGTGGAATAAGATGTAAATGTGGTCGTGCGAGGTAGTCATTGTCGTGGAAAGGCAACAAATTAGATTCCGCTGGCGTGTAATCTACATACGCGATGCGCTGTGTGACCGTCTTAACGACGCGACACCGCGTTTCACGACCGCGCGCACACGGCGGTTATCGGTTTGGGAAATCAGCATAGAATGGGAGTCGGACCGAATGTTTCGCGGTCGCGAACGCGCGCGCGCGGAAAAGGAAGGTCTTCGTCTCTTTCAATGGAATTAAGTTTTAAATTAAGTTAGAATAACGGAAGTGCGCGATGTCTTTAATTACAAACGACCACGATATGCAGGACAATCGTCTACCATAACTAATATATTCGCCATCATAAAAATACTCGTAGCCTCAGCGTGTTTCACTTCGTCGCTGCCAACAGTCAACGACGAAACAAAAAAGATTCTTTAAGCCGTAACGCTGCGTCTTACCGGTAATTAAAGATCCAATTAAGGCGGATAATTATATATTATATGCGTCGCATTTTATAGTGGCATTTGCGGAATTGTCCTTAAGTTTACACAAAGTTATATTTTATCAACCCCCGGCAGGGCTTTGTTAAAGTTTACTAGGGTGAAGGTAAAATAATAAACCCCGGAAGTCATAAAGGTTTGATTTTATTCTGTTTAGTGTTGAAGCTTAGAAAATTAATTTCGTAAAATATTAATAAATGACATACGCGTAATCTAGATAATGTCGTTAGGTGCGTTATAACGAGTCCATTATTAATTACGCTTAGACGCGTAATCTTAATTCGAATCTGTGATTTGTGCACGACGCGACACGCATATTATTTATTAACTTTTTAATTCGTAGGATGAGACCAGCATAGCACGCTGCTGTCGTCGTGCTTTTGTTCTTATTCGCTGTTCCTTGTTTCTTCCACATCCTTTAAGTCAGGGTTTACGTATGATTCTCGTGTGATATCTCAGTTATAATGCGCTGGTGCGGTCATTGGATTCCTTATCAAAAAATGAAGAAAGCGTGTCGTGACCAGCATTCGGAGTGTGCGCGACCGAGGCCCATCCATCAAACGTTTGGGTGTGAACACTCGATGATCGAGATAACGAAAACACTTTGTAGCAACCAAACCGACGGCAGGTCTAACTGACCTTTTACATGGGTTTATGGCAAAAAAGTAATTTATCTTAAATGAGGGTTGAAATAACTTTATGTCGTCCTGTGGGCCGAACCTGGGGACCGTTTTAAAGCCGGTCGCACCGGTCGCCCCGAGAACGCTCACGACACTGCGCCAGACGCTAACCTCTTCTATACTGATGAAAAAAATTACAACTCATAAATAATATTGAAATATCGAAATGGGAAATAAAATCAAAAGGGCGGTTTCCCTTGTTCTTGTATGCTTGGGGTCGCATTCTATATGTTAATGTGCTTTTGTTTTGTATCTATTCTTTTAAGTTTAAGGTTAGGTTTGGTTAATTTGGTGGTTGTGTAACACGCTGTATGGTCAAACGCGCCAACCACGCAAGATGCTAATCAACTACAAAGCGTTTCATGTTTTGGCTTCATATACCTACAGCGAGTGTAGATATTGTCGTGTCGATTAGTGGACATGCATATCGTACACTCTTGCACGCGTGGGGATAGCGATGGCCCAAAGCTTCCCAAAAAAAATGAGTCTTATCCGGCCATCTAAAGAAACAATACGAATCGTAACGGCACTCGAACTCAACGCTAATTGCGGGTTGTCAAGGTGTCGATTTGTAGACTAGAGATGTTATCACAAAAATAAATATTACGCGTTCCGAACACTGAAATTGCCTTTAATGCCCTTCTTTATGTGGTCGCGCCAAACTAGTCTTGTGTGTTATGAGCTATAACTATGACTATGACCATAGAGGAGGATTATTTTGGGCTCGACACCGATCGATCTTGATAAATTTGATTGAGAGCGACTGGTTCCGATTGCATGTTTTCGTTCGTTTCGGCGGAAACGGAAAGCTATGCAGATGGTTGGGGCATAGGTGCCGTACAGAAAGCAGCAGAAAACATGCACGCGTCGGAAACCGAGTCCTAATTTAATGGCGCATTTGTTTCGGACCAACCAGGCCCATTGTTTCATGTCGAACGCACGAAACTCTTTCTTCCAACCAAGGCACATATGGTGGACGCACGTCATCGTTTTACCGGACATTCCGGGGTCATACCTCGACGCAAAAAAACATATCTACGAGTACACCAACTACGTGACTCAACTGATCGCCGAGTGCTTGTTAATTAACGGAACGTAACGAGTTTCCTAATTAATAAAAAAAATGCGAAGGAGAGAAGCGAGCAAGTGATGGTGGCAAAGTGTCTCAAGCTGTGTGTGTGTGCGTCTGGCGTAACGTGCGTTTGAATTCGAGTTTAACTTTGCTTTCGGTGTGGTTTAATTTCATTTTTTTCACATTTTTCATCAAGTGGCCGTTTCACCGGAACACGCTTTCCCATCGTACGCCTGATTGTTATGTCATTGCATTGTATGTAGATTAGCCAGCCACTTGTGACAATCTCACATCTCGACAGAAAGGGGAATAGAACGGAACGGAAAGCGTTGAAGCACCGACGATGTCGAAGGCGTCTTATTCTAATCGCCTTCTCTTTACTGTGAGCAGTACCTACGTAATTGCAAGTGAATCGGCTTTGAAACAAAACACTAATTTCGTGCAGGTTCTTCTGGCAGGTACTCAAACTCCGGCCAGATTAAAACTGATGCAAATTTAAATGACACTAGTCATGTAGGATATTTCTAGCTCCTCTGGGGCTAATGCAACGTGATGATTGATGTGCGTTCACAAAGGCACGAATATAACAATCGTAATGTTGCGCCATTACTCGCGGTTTATTGCAAACTTATCATTGAATGACTATAATCTTGGCGCGCATTGTCCTTTTGTCCGCGCTTCTCGCCACTCGCAAGTAGGTCATAAACGCTTGGCACACACAATGCGGTAATAAGGACTCTGGCTGATGATGAGATGTTTGCGTTTGCTTGCACGCCAATTGTAGCATAATATGCAAATAAGTATCGTTTTCAAACTCGACTCGCGATCATGTTATTGAAAAAAACCCTTTTACGTGCTAAGTATTGAACTTATGCTAATAATACCTACAAATGATCAAGCATCTGTGCTTCGGCGAAAATCGTAGAAAGTAAATTGTGGCTACACAAAAATCGTGGGAATAACAATATTATTTTTATACAAAAATGTATATTTTTATAATTTAATGCTATTATAGAATAAAAAATGTCGGTTACAATATGCATCAAACTCCACCTACTCTTACGAAATGAGCTCTTTTGATTGGGGGCTGAACTGCTCGGTGTGCTTGATCTGGAGTGCTTCAAGCGCTCCGGCCGCATGTCATCGAGGACTAACAAGTGCACTTCAGAGCGGAATAACACAAAAGATTTTTATGTGTATATTATATATTATGCGCTACGAGAAGAGCGTTTTTATGATTTCTATGCGCTTGTCATGCAATGTGCGTGCGTGCGCCGCGCTTTATGCTCCTACCCCATTCGTTCCCCGTGTATGGGAAAACACCCGTATGACAGATGTTGAGCTCGCTAATACTTAAACTTGACATACATTCTGGCCATACACAAAAAAGCTCCCATTATGTTCTAATGCACAACCAGCGCCCAGATTAAGCCGGTTACGAGTCTGGGGTAGTGGCCATCATGTAGGGTACTACACAAATATTTGTGCAAAAATGATCCTCTTCCAATGGCGGCTGCTGCTGATGATTTTAGTCGCAATGGTCGGCGTAATATGATACAAAGTATGAAATTATGTCATACGCTTGGATGCATTAATATGATGGGTTGTGATTTCCTTGCTCAAATATGATCTAATAATGCTCATAGTTCTAGCCGTAGTTCTAGTAGGGTATGTGAAGTACTGAGCTGCTGAGTAGCTGATGATGGAGAGTGCTCTTGGTCCTAAAACCATTGATACAGATATTTAAAACCCTTGTCCACATTACCGCATCGATGGTTTTACCATTGCTACCAAAGTTGTGGAGGAAGAAGATATTATTGAACTGTGGGTAGAGCAGAACCAATTTTCATTATGTACGCCGAGTGGATGTTAAAGTCTATTGACAAATACTGTAGACAGACAAAAATATTATATCCATCTTTTATGATGCCAATCATTCTTTGATTCTCATATTTGTCGGTTTTTTATTTTCTTAAAATGTCATTGTTCCACGATCCATTTTAGTGTACATTCCAGTATTTTCTAACAATACACCCCAAGTAAATATACAACAAAAGGTAGAGCAAGTTTTCAAAAAAAAATAAAAAAATAAGAAGTTGTAGGAGTAGACAGAAGGAAAGTTACTCGAAACGCACGACAAATGACAGTTTTGCTGTGACAAACGACAAATCCAAGCCATTTGTCGCCAGAGTACGACCGTTTGGGATTGGGACAGGGTCATATCTTTTGTGTGGCATCGTTCGAGGATTGGTCGTTGTTGTCGCTTTGTCGCAAGCGCGGTTCCAACCAATCCCAGCGCGTGCATGCTCTCGACGCTCGACAATTGTGTACCAGTCTACCAGTTACCCACCGAGTTCTATTGTAATTATTGTCACGCAATGCGCATTGTCAACCACACTCCATTTTGTATAGTCCTACAAAATCCGACTGTATAAAGTGTACATAAATGTAATATTCACTCCCATGCTTCTTTATGTAGTTAAATTTTATCCAAAGGGCAAAATCACTTAAAATTTTAATAATATGCGTCTCATTTTTCAATATAATTTTTAGGGGTGCGTGTGTGTTTAAAGCACGCGACTCACGTTCATCCAGGCTCTCCGAAGACAATATCCCGGAAGAGCACAACTCAAGCTGTCATCAAATATGGAGTAATATTTTCACTTTTCACAAGGGTGCCCCCTTTTCGTTAAAAACCACGCTTGTTTCACCCTTTTGTTGCTATGCGCTTGGTGTATGTATATTAATGCGTAACCCTCGACAGGATACACACAATGCGTGCGCGCCTTTTCATTACGTATGTATTATTTATGTTTGGTTGGATGCTTTATCCTTTCTCTGCCATTCTCGGCACAGCATCCACGATGCTAGCCAGGACTTGAGACTTGGGACTTTGACTTCAATCTACATTAACAATTAGTTGGGATAGTAATTCATCCGCAAAAAAAATTCTAAAGATTAGTTTATAATTACTGTTACAATTCTTTAGAGTTAAACAGAATCTTTGTAGTATCCATGCGTAAAACATGAATAAATTGCGGTTGTTTGATTTTTGAAAAAAACATATGATTGTAAACTAATAGTGTGTACCTAAGCTTCAACGTTTGTTCACAGGAATATTCAATTTACGGCACTTGCATAATGATACTTAAATAAACATAATAATAAAAAAATCTCGGCTACATATTAAAATTTCTATTATTTTCTTCCTACGACGTGCGACGTGTACTCTCTGACATCTCGTCATCATCGATGGATCTTCAGTGTCTTCTTGAATGCCTTCAATGTCGTGTACTCGAGGACAAAAAACTGGTTCCGATACATTACACACCGATTTGTTGTGTTTATTATAGCGTTTTTTGCGTTGATTTTTCTTCGCGTTGTGTGAACGTGGCGTCGTGCTCGGTGCGCCCTTTCAATTCGTGTCTCGTTCGCAACCGCAAAAATTATCTTTTCTTTCGTTGTGCTTTATATGTATACTCTTGTACTCGGTGGTAACGAAGAATATTGAAACTTTGAAACCATAGATTGCTTAGACTGGTCGTTTGTACGCGATTTATGCAATTATATACGTTCGTAACTGATTCAAGATTCAATGCTGCGTTCGTTGCCTTGTACGAGGAAATAATTTCGCTATTGCTCAATCTTGTTCGACGCAAAACGCACAAAAGAAAATTAAATTCTTGCGGTTTGAAGCCAGTGCTATTGAGTGTAAACCGTAAGCCAAAGTCAAGCGACTTTTCGGGCGACAGGCAGCAAAAGTCGAAGGGTCCAGATTACGACTATGACATGTTACGCTTTTTATCGGTTCTTTTTCGGCGTGTCGGCGACAGGTAGATGGGACAGAAATTGTCGTTTGTCACCGCATGGAATAGTCGTCCCACTGCATGGGGTCGTGCGGCCACCCTCCGACTTTGAATCAGGTGCCACATAGAGTCACCTTCTTTGAAGCTAAGCCGACTTTACTATTGTAACCTATTCTTTCGCATTGTTGTCGCCGTCGTACCTTTTTCTCAACCTTCGGCGCTTATATAAATGCTTATTGTTTTATAACGAACGATTTAAAATTCCTACGATTCCAACATGACACTTCTCTGTGCCTATTTGGGTCTGGCTGGCTTAGACCCTGAATAATATCATCGTAAACAACGCAACGTATCAATTTATGGAAACGTTTGGTAACTTTGGTCTGTTTAATTAGAACACACATTAGTTTTAGGTTGTGTTTGGATTTGGCAGCATCGCTAAATGCATGACACAATGCAACGCTGATGATGTTTCGGTTTGTTCAGTTCTCGGCGATGTGGCGTGGTTGTCTTAATGATCAACTTGGGGTCTCGGCGGGTAGAGACAATGGATATGAGACATATATCATATACCCGGCGAGTCATCCCATCCCATCAGGTAATCCACGTCGTTCGTGCACTGTGAACTCCGCCGGCAAACTAATTCCGCGCACAGCCCTGGTTTGAGGACCGAGGGGGGCGGATCAGCGTGTCTGTCACTTGCCCAGCATTAACGTCGGCCACCCCCGTCTGAATCAAAGACACGGACACACGAAACGCTCATCACAAACTATAAATTTAAAGCTTAATAAACTTAAAATTTACTGCGAAATTTAATTGAGTGCCTTTTCATGACGCCCGCAAACGGGTGAATTCTGTTGCAGGCAACAAAAAGTCGATAAGCATGTGTTTCTTTTTTATGTGACAAGTATGCCCAGAGCTCGCACGGTCACGACACGTCCAACTCGACAGCTATTAGGAATGTAAAACAAGTCGTTACGTACCGATGTTTACAAGTAATAAACAACGTGGCAGAGATAAAGTTGGTTCTTTTCACGATCTCGCCCGCGTCTACCTGCTCGCCTTTCAACTAGGACAAAGACGCATTCGAGGACGGCATAATGGACTCACGCTTGAGGAAAAAATCGCATAATACAAATCTAATAAATGACCTTTCAATTTTTCATAAATATTGGAATTATCTTGAGAGCGAGAGCCAAAACATGCGTGTGCTTGCACGCACATTTGCTTCTAAAAATTGTGAAAAGAAAGAAGCGTCTTTGGATGAGAGCGCTTTGTGCCGTTCGTCACACTATTGATCGCAAAATGAAGCCCGTAGCTCTCAGCTCTTCAGAAAAGGTTTGCGTTGCGTTTTCTCTGGATGATTAGTGCGGTCAGTTAGTTTTTACTAAAGAGTAACAATAGTTTCGGTTGGGTTGGCGCTTTGGATATTTCGAATTTTTTTCAGTTTCTATGATCGGACGCCCTCGAGGCAATCAACGCTTGTCAGAAATATTATCTACCTGAATCAGAAATCAATTCACGCATATAGTCACCGACTGAAATCGTGGCGCTTAACAAATGAGAGGAGCCATGGAGCTGAGAAAACTGTAAGCAAGAAGCGAGAGCATTGAATGTCTCAAGTAATTTATAACAACAATTTGGAGTTAATTTTACGATATTAATTGGCCGAGAGGTGAAGGCACTTTAATTACGAGCACACATTGCGCACACAAAAGATTCGCTCATTTAGCTGCTCTTCTTTGGGTATTCTTTCGCTTGCGCTAACAAACCAGAACGAAAGAGTGAACGAGTGTGCGCGCGCGACTGCTCGAACGGGATCTGAGCTATAGCTATTCGCCCGCGACCCGCAACCCGCGTCTTCTCTCCATTACGCCGCATCCTTACATATTTATTTGTCGATCTATCACGCGAGTTGTGCGCATTTCGAGTGTCCTCTGGCAGCTTGGCGACTGGCTGGGGTGCGCTCTTTGCGTCTTGCCCGGAGGCACTTCATAACTTGTCATAACGAAGGGCTGCTAACCGTAGAATCGGGGACACTTAAAACCATTCCATTAAAACATTTGCCACGAACGACTTGCTGCGATGCGTTTTTACGAGGCTCTGCAGACGACGAGGAGGACAAGATTATTATTCATTATAATAACCCCTCGAGCTATACTAAACTAAACGAAACTAAACTAAACCGAGCGCCGAAAACTTGATCTTAACTACAAAACTGTGAGCCAGACTACTGGTCCAGAATGTCGTTGAAGCAACTGTTGTGTGGCGGTTTTTGGCGTTTAATGATTTTCGCTCTTTGTTTGGGAGTTGCACGGCGCTTAAAATAAAAACCCTGCCTGACAATGTCATGCCTTGATGAGGCGAAAAGATGATCACGATGACTTCATAGTCATCATCGACTCATCGAAGTCGCTGACGTACGAATCTGTCGAAGAGGCGAGGAATGCGAAAAATGCAATGTCACTACTTATTATTCTCGCTTTGACTTCCAACCGGGACCGCTTCAGAGTAATTCCACGGAATCTCTTCAGTTAGTCTCTTCAGAGTCTTCAGAAATAAATAATCTCCAACCAGACTATCATCAACAGCCAGACAATTGATCATTTTCGTTGGTAATCATGGAAATGTTGACTTGCTATAATTGGAGTACATCCGGCGTTGACAAAAACGCCAGATGTCATTTGATCAATGTTAAAGTTAAGCTTTGATATTAAAGTGAAGTTTAGAATTTTGGGGAAGTCTGGTAAAGGTATGGCGCCTGTTTAGATATCCGTGAAACAACTCATCGACTCAGTGAGTTCACGCAGAAAATTTAATTTGAAAGCGACAAAGTCTTAGCCGACTTTTCCGCTTCCTGAGCGCAAAGATGCCTTGGTTGTTGACAGTCCTTGGGTGGTCATTGTGTCAACCTCCAAGCGGGTTATCCAAATTGGTTTCCAGTATTATCCAAATTACAAAACTGCTAATCCCATTGTCGTCGTTCGGGTCGTCAAGGCTGGGCTGTAAAAATAACCATTGTTGGTACACTTGTTTTAACCGGTAATCCAAAGTAATGCCTGCGAAAGGAGAGGTCGAAATAACTTGGCATCTTGGCAATTTTCCAATTTTCAGCAACAAAGAATCCAGCGTAAACATTGCCGTTCTCCGAGAGTAACTTATGCCTTCTTATGCTAATGCTAATAGCATTATCCTTTCCTTCTGAGCTGGGTGTAATGCATACGAGTGCTTCGAGTACCTGACTTTGTAATTTATTTACGAGCTTCTTGTTAGTGGAAAGTTAAAGGAAAGTAGATAGCATGTTAGACGGATTGTCCCTAACTCCAGCTAGCTAGCTAGCTTAGGAGTAGGATCTGGGATTAATTTCATGTTTTAAGATTCTGAGTTTATCAATGTTGGTCGCGACAAAGGAAAAACAGTTCGATAACAGGAATGGGACGGTTCCTCAGGACGTCCTTTTCTCGTCCTTGTCGCAATGTTTTTATATAAAGCAGAGCTCAGAGCTTCTATGTGCTTTTGTATGTATATCTCCCGGGTAGAGATACATAGCTGGAGCGTATCCGCGTATCCGAGCTCAAGCCCCGTCAGGTCGTCGGAAGCCTGCGAGAGGAAGCCGCGACGTCGAGCGCGGGGGCAGCGGGAAGGCCGCGTCACCTACGCGTCGCCGTGTCCACCTTGTCAAAGCCTGGTCCCCACCACCGCCACGACGGCTGTGCTACGACGCCCCGCCTTGCCATTGCGCACGCTGCGCTTCTTGCGTGCCACACTGCTCTAATCTCCCCTCCATCGCTTTTGTGTTGCAGCGCTGGACAAGTTGGGTACGCGACATCTCTTCACGAACAGTGCTCCCGAACCAGTTCAACCAAACGCGGCATTTGACATCGCCAGCTTGGTCCTCTATGGGTGTCAGGCGCTGCCGATACGGCTGAAGATTCTACTCGACAGACTGTTTTCGGTGCTCCAAAAAGAACAAGTGCTTCAAGTGTTGCATGGATTCGGCTGGACGCCGGAAGATTACGCTCGTGGATATATTTTACAGGTGAGTTTTCACTTTTTTTTCCTACAATTTACAAACAACACACACACATATTACATTTTTTTTTTGAAATTGAACTCTAACAACTTCTAACATTTTAATAATATTCAATCAACATGAATCAATTTTAATTTGATTCTGTATCTTGTGAGAATTGATTTAATTATGTAAACACATAAATTAGTTTATGTTTGGAAAGATTTATGATTCTAAATACTTTCTTGAGATTTATTCTTTTTTTGTTCTACATTTTTCAACTTAGACTTAGCTAGGTTTGAGTTCAATCCGTCGCTTAAAATACAAACGATCTTAGCGCTAAATTCAACTCCAATTGGACACACAACTAGACTTGAATTATTGACTCTATCAACTCTCAAATACCTACATGGAAAATTATGAATTTATAGTGAAATTGTGACAGTGCTGCTTCGGTGTGTCCGCGTGTAATAGTGATTGATTGTTTCGTGTTTAAATTTCTGCATAATTTACAATCTGGCCCGACCGTCGTCGTCTTCAGGGGCCAGACTTGTCAGTGTCCGATTGATGCGTGTGTACCCGGGTTTGCGTGGCTTCGGCGTTAATATTTAAAACATTAGAAGCAGTCATTTCGTGCGAGACCGTGTGTGCATTCGCAGTCACAGACTCCTAAATTATACACCGTTTTGCATATCATTTTAAACCGAAGACAACGCAATAATTTGAAGCGTCAGTGCTAGGACCGTCGCAGCGCACCATGGGTATAATTTAAAAAATGAGTCTTTTTTGAGATTTACGCTTCGACCACAGAAACGATTTTGCACGGTACCAGTGTCGGCATGCAATCGGGTCATTTAATAAGTGGTTGTTTGATTGCTCTTTAAACGCACAATTATATCGTGCGTTGCCATTTACTCGGTCGTTCGTGCCATTCACATTCAGTGGCTTTGTGGCATCGCGTTTGTCGCTGGACCCTGATGTTTATTGCCGTGTGTAATGTCGTGAGACCATGAGAGATGTCGATTTAACATGAATTAGTTATTTACCTACACCACACTTAACCATTTGAAGGAGGTCGGTTATTAAGGGCGATAAATGAAGTTGGATGTGTTTCGTTTGCAGGATTCGCACGCGGTCAGTTCCCTCGACAGATGGAGTATTTGCAGTCCTGAAGAAGAGCCGCTCGTGCTTCAGCAATTCCTCCGTTTCGGAGAGACGCGCGCGATTACCCAGCAATTGCTGCTCGCCCAACAGGTGCTGCAGCAAGACCCTACGCTGGAGCGGTTAGACCGACTCACGGCGCCGCAATCGCGTTCGCGTGCTATGTCACCCAGCCGACGACCGAATTCACCGCCGCCAGTTCCATCCGCGTTTCATCCTTCTCGTTTGCCGACTATGTCACCACATCAAAAACACCCGCTCAGCTTCCTGAAGCTGCCACCTACTAGCAACGGTCCTACTGGCTCGGCAACTACGACTTCTCCATCACCACGCAACGTTAGCTCCAGTCCTTTAAACACCTCGCCATTGAATAGATTGCAAAATATGCAACCATTTGACTTTCGTAAATTTGGCGCTGGTTTAGGAGCTGCTTTTCCTCAGAACCGTCTGAGTCCAGAGATGGCTGCCAGGCGACGTACATCGGAAAGCGACACCCAGGTTGGTCTCAACTTAAGCATGTCTACCTCACTATCCTGCCTGCCGCCGCCGCCACCGATTCCAACGTCTCTCAGTCACTCTGCAGTTGCGATGGCCGCTGCAGCTGCATCAGTAAACTCACTCGCGGCTGCTAGTTTAGTGTCATCGTTTCCGGGTTTAATATCGACACGTATGTCAACTGGAAGTAAGTCTCCATCAACGTCTGATATGATGGGTAACCACTTTGACGGTATGCATTCGGACGATGATGATATTGATGAGAACTCACACAGCGCCCTAAATCTCAGCAGGGATAACAAAGAGTCACAAAAGTCATCAAGACAAGGGCGATCAATGCCTGGACGTAAACCTGTTACTCCTACAAAAAGACACTGGGGTTCTCCCGGCTTGCCATTGAACTTGGGCACGCAGTTTATCAACCCAGCTACAGGAAAAAAGCGCGTGCAATGTAACGTGTGTTTGAAAACATTTTGTGATAAAGGCGCGTTGAAGATTCATTTCTCAGCGGTACATCTGCGAGAGATGCATAAGTGTACGGTGGAAGGGTGCAACATGATGTTCAGTTCGCGGAGATCTCGTAATCGACACAGTGCAAACCCGAATCCAAAGCTACATTCACCACACCTTAGAAGAAAGATATCTCCACATGATGGAAGAAGCTCACAAGCGCACCCAATCATGATTCCTCCACAAGCAGCCGGCCTACTACCTCAGGCAGCCGGGTTAAATCATTTGAATCCGTTCAATCCTTTCCCCCTGCTCACCCCGCCCCCAGATTTACGTCATTCCGCCGGTTTAGGATTGGACTTTAAACACTCATTGGATTTGTCAATGCAAAGACTTGACGACAAAATGACGTTATCAGACTACAGTTCAATGCAGCTTTCTACCAGCAATCATGAAGATGACGACGATGACGATGATGACGATGGCATTGTAGTGGTTGGAGGCGACGAAGATGATGAAAGTTCAGAACGGATTGACAGCACCAATGGTGTTTCCGATCAACCTGAAGACTTTAGTATGCCGGCCAAACGACATAAGATGTCTGTGTCGGATTTGGATGAGGATGTCACAAGCAATATTGACAGTAACGAAGATTCTCTTAGTGTCGTTGATACGCACAGTCTAAAAGACACAAATGAGGAATGTGTTCTCCCCACGAATAAGCGAAAACGCAAAAGTCAAAATCCCACGCGATGTGCGTTTGTCACACGTGTGGAAGATCCTCCATCTGATGGTGATTCTTCCAATGACGTTTTTGTGGAACGAATTTCGATTAAACGTGAATGTGACCTCAAAGACATCAAACGAAATGTTGAAAGAATTGAAGAAAAAGATCGAGATGCTGATGATGATGATGAAGAGATGGACGTAAAAAACAACAAAATTACGAATTCAAAAAACGACGATGCTCCTCCTAGTCCCATTAATAATGTTCCATTGGACTTGGGCAAGCGCAGCCCGGACGTGAATGCAAACGAACCGGAGACTGCTTCGATCAGTATTGCCCCTTTGTTCTCATTAGACAAAATCAAGCGCGAGAGCGCGATCGACGATGTTGACCAACACGCCGAGCTTGAGAACGAAGACCGCGAAAGACCTGCGAGTTCAGTGGAAAGCAACAAGAGCGATGAATACTTTGACTGTACCAACGCCTTGCGCCAACTGGAGAGTCTCTCCCATGGCAACTTTGGCGAACTGGTAAGTCGCGGTCTTCATCTGGGACTGGGAGGAGGTCAGGCGTCGCAATTTCCGCCGATGGGTTTTATGATCGGTGGTGGTCCCCCGAGTCCGGCCCGGTCGCAGACTTCCTCCGCGGGAAGCTCGAACGGTGGGGAATCACCAGACGAGAATAGTCAAAACCATGTTTACGGACACTTCGACAACGGCCAGTTCATCAGCACGATGGACGTGCCGATCGACAAGGATAACCCACGCCGTTGCACGGCTTGCGGGAAGATCTTTCAAAATCACTTCGGCGTGAAGACACACTATCAAAACGTTCATCTTAAACTGATGCATAAGTGCAATGTAGACGGATGCAATGCTGCGTTTCCATCAAAACGGAGTCGGGACAGACACAGTGCGAATTTAAACCTGCATAGAAAATTACTTTCCACATCTTCAGACAAGTCATTGCACAGTTTGTTTATGGACAAGTCACCCTTTGCTTCTTTAGCCAACAATGCGTTACATAGTGACATTTTGGCACGCTTGTACTCCGAGGACGCTTTCAAAAGTCATCATATACCGCATCCTGCTGCTTTGGAACAAATGATCCTCAATGGAGAACGTTTACCACCACCTCCACTGCTACTACCCCCGCTTGGAGGCTTACCGTTCCCACTTGGCGGTTTCAATCATTTCCCTCAGTTTAACGGTTCTTCAATCATCAGCAGAAAGGATAGATCTTCAGGATCCAATTCTCCTTTATCAGCATCACCACCTCCAGCATTAAATACGTCACCGGGGCTAACAACCAGCACCACTAATCTGGTACATTGTGTGGAAGAGGATTTGCCATCAACGGATAAAGACGGTAATCTACCTTGTCGTCTCTGTAGAATGACATTCACTGGAGCGCTGCAACTTAAATCGCATTGCGAAAAACATCACCTCTACGAGATGCACAGGTGTTCTGTAAAAGGGTGCAACAAGGTGTTCCTATCCAAAACGAAGCGCAACGTTCACTCCGAGAATGACTCCCTGCACCACAATCTTGACAGGATTAGGAAAGGTTTTGAAACCAGCGTTTCGTGACCATTATTTGATTCTAGAATACCAATTTGGTGGTGAGACTCTTGCAGAAACTTAACACGTACATGTGATATGGTACTGAAGGTAACAGCAAAGAGGAAACGCGATTCGAAACATTGACGCGTATTTAATCTAGATAGTTTTGATATATGTGATTTACTGTATATTATTACCTTTGCTATAGTTTAAAAGTCTTTTAATGCCAGTTATATTTCTATTTATTATCGCTTGTAATATAAGAAGAGGCGGTGCGTATGCGCCAGCATTAATGGTGCGCGCACGAAACGTTCTTTAAGTTTAGGAAGCCAGTCTTGCGAAATACTCATTTGTACATACGAAGAAATTGTTTTAATTAATTTAGCATAGGAGATCTCCGATTTGTTGTGATTATTTTATAGATTCAACGCCTTTCGTCCTATACCTATATCACTTTGATCTTTAAATAAATAATTATGTATTATATGATTAGTTCTATGCGAACGGAGAGAAGAGGTTGGCGATGCGAGCGCCTCACCTTAAAAAAATTGCGAAACACACGACTTGAGATGAACATTACAATTGCTCACAAATACACACTCACACAAGTTGTCTGAACGATGCGTTGTTTTGTTTTCGGAACCTTAGACCTTTCGATTGCAATATTCACGAATTACACGAATTTTATATGACGCAACCGCTGTGTGGTTTTTGGGTATTCCTAAATGGTAATGAAAAACTTGATTGAAACAAAATAAAACTGTATATTTGTCATCATCTTTCAATGTGCAATAACTGTGTAAATATATATCCCTGCTCTGTTAATGTATAGATGTATATAATAATTTCGAAATATAATGTACGATTGATCCAAAAATCCAAGGGACTTTTCCATAATGTATACGAAAAATTGAAAGAAATTGATATTATCCCAGTTTAAAATCTCAATGCTACAAATTAAAAAGAAAACCTTAAAATATTGGATATTGGTGGATTTATATAAAAAAAAGAGGAAGCATAAGGCATACATAACTCGTTTTGTTTGAAAATTGTAGAGCCTTCCTTTGCGTTTAATTGAAATTGAATGGGAAAATGTGAAAAATAATGACGAAAAATAAACGTAAACGTTGATTAGTTATTGCATATTTAGTTATTGTGTACAGTGACCGAATGTAATTGCCTTTTGGCTTTAATAAAAATATAGCTGATGTCGTCTTAGATACATGTTTTTTTGTTTTACCTTTTTTGTATCAAATGTTATTAAATATTTCAGGTAATGGTTTTCAGGAATTAGTTTAGTAGAGAAGAGCATCTGATTTTAAATAAATTTAATATACTTACTAAAATGTTTGCATTTTTTAATCCCATTTCTATGTTTTCAGGTGTAATTTTAAATTTCCAATGTGTTTCAGTTAAATTTTATTATTTTTGTAAATTTTTGAGAAAGGTAAGTATAAATAATGAATTTGTGAATGAAAAGTGAATGTATGCAACCGAATATACACCTAGCATATGTATTCCTTAATGAATTAACATATTTATTTACTAATAAAAAGAATTGCTTTCTCACTTGTTTTGAGTTTTATTTATAACCCATTTTATTGTTTTCAGATGAGTTATTGAAGACAATAAACCAATACACGTGTGTTTCATGCGATATATTAGTTTTCGTTTAAACAGTAATGACTATAACTAATTCTATTTGACAATTGTCGTCACGAATAGTAAATGGTATAGCGGTTATAGATCCACTTACTGTGCCGAGGGTCCTCGGTTCAAATCTTGCTTGGGCTAAACTTTTTCTCAATACAAACTTGCTTATGTTAAGTTACTATGGAAGTTGAGAATTGAAAAATATTCTAAGTTCAAGTGCCCGAACTTAAAAATTAAAATTTAAAAATGTGTATTATAAAATACGTTCCTGCAACTTCCCCCAACGTGAAAAATAAATATCCCCACCAAACCGAGGCCTTATGGCAACGAAACCAGGAGGTAAGACCGTAGTCTACGAAGGATGGTGGGCCCGGGAGGCCGTGCACCTCGCCTCCTCTACAATCTTAAGGGGG